>VZTN01013641.1:0-34822 GCA_013400515.1 Erpornis zantholeuca | reverse complement strand
AATGGCTGGGCCTAAATACCAACTCTGGGAAGTGTTTTGCAGTGTGTGATGAAGTTTGCATCAGAGTTTAGTGCATCCTTTAAAAGTGATTTCTTTTTGAAGCTATGTTCTTGGTCAGTTTTCAGTTCATTAACATGTCAACTAACCTTTCTGAACAGGGAGAAGAGCAGTGAGAAGCTATAATTCAGAAGTAATGCAAAGTATAACCTCTTGTGACTTCTGTGAAAATGATTGCAGCCTTTGCCAGCGAGATGGTTCTGCAGCCTTGCTTCAGCACTCTTCATTGGCCTCCTTGTTATGTGTGCTCTTTGTCCTTCATGTAAACTTGCTGTGCAGTTGGGTGCTGTAAAAGGAAACAGATTATGTTTCACATCTAAGGTTTCCATAAATTATCCAAAGAAAATTTTATGTTCAGATACCAGCCCAACTTTAGTGATTACCATGACCAAACTCCTGCTGTGTTCAGGGAGAACTGGGCTGGCCCATATGGTAAATTTCTGGCTGTGCCAGAAAACGTCTTTAAGTGTCTGCTGGAAAAACTTTCCAAGTGTTAGTTTCATACTGAATTTATTTTCTGAAGAAGCACAGAGTTACTGAGAAAGCAGTGTGATAAAAAATAAACTTAGCTCCACATTCCCACTTTGTTTTTACCCCAGCTTCCAACTGTGCCTGTTTTTTAGGGATGCATGTTAGTTTACCATGCTTTTCCAAAACACTATCTGCTTCTCCACAAGTGTTGATAAGAAATGATAGGAATTTGGTATCAGAGCTCACTTTGTTCTGTTCTGAAGATGTGACACTTAATACTGAATTTCTCCATGTGCTCTCATGGGGAATATGAAATAAAAAAGAAGGAGCTGGCTTCAGAGCAGATCCAAGAGCCAAAAAAGCACTGCATTTACAAACTGCTGAATGCTCCAGAAAGTTGTCAGTCTTCTTTTTTTTTATCATTACAGAGAAGGTAGGTGGATTTTTTTGTCAATTCATAACTTATGCTTGAAAATAAGGCCTCAGGATGTTCTCATGCATTTTACTCTGAAAGGCTTTTTACTGTAAATGCATCAAAGATAAAGTCTGTTTTTCAGACTTCATTTTTCCACGGTTATTCAGAAACAAACACAGTTCTCTTTCCATGTGAGAATGCTGGTGCCAGCTCGCATGTATTTATGGCCAGATGAAGGAAGGTTGCTTTGAACCTGTTCTGGTTTTTGGGTGTCTTCTAGAAATGTCACTCTGGGGCATCATTTATGTCTTGTGCTTTCAGTGTCATCTTGTCAAGTGGCATGAGTTCAGGTGGCATAACCCCAAACAGTTGTTTACTGCTCTCAGTGCCATGTGAGTTGGTGGCCCCGGATGCCATCTGTGCATCCTTTGCTGGTGGTGGGAGAGGCTTTTAGGAGGTATGGGCTGCATATGCCTTCAGTCCAGCCAGACAATTCACATGCTTGCTTAACTTTAAGCACATCCATGTATGCTCAAGTGCTCTGCTGAAGTGAAATGGAGGAGAGGGATGGTGAAAAGAAGCAGGCTCTTTTACACCCAAACCTGCTCTTTGTACATGGAGAGAATTACAGATCTCTGTGAATATGGAAATGTGTGAGCTTGGGAGTTTATTGCTCCTGAGTGAGTGTATGAATGTCTTCCCTGTCTGGCAGCCAGTCTGTCCCTCTTGAACACTACCTGTAATACCTAGTGCTTACTTCTTTTTGATAAGGCAGCCAAGCTGCTACATTCATAGTTACTAAAACGCAGTTAATAGCTATCATGCTGACTAAGAGAGGTGGAAATTATAATTTCTATTGATTCCCTTTCTTTCATACCTATTTGAGACGGAGTGTGTTTTTGTGCACATGTAATAATATGGCAGTCACTTTCCTTGAGCAATTTCAAATTTTTATTCAATTTTTGCTACTGCTTAAAATGTATATTTTTGTATTTATGCTCATCTATAATGTTGTTCACAGAGGAATTTTTGCATAGTAGCATGGGAAGAGGCCTGAACTTCCTGAACTGGGGGTGCCTTCTAATACCAATGTATAGATTTTAACTGCAGAACTAGTTTAGATAGGGTTGTTTGTTTTACTTCACCTGTTTTTGAAATTTGCAATGTTTTTCACAAACTTGGGATTCTGTCCTATTTCTCAGGCAGAGCTTAGGCCTGGTTCTTCATGGTCCATTCATGCTTTTTACTTGACCTTAGTGTGTTTTGGATTTAGCCTTTTGAGTAGTTAATTAGTGCCTGAGCAGAGTATGTGTGCTGCTCTAACCCCACATGAAGTAATGTATTTATTGAAGCCAAACACACTGCTTAGTCAGTAGGATGCAGTCTCATCCTCTGTAAGGCATTGACTTGGTTACATGGGTCCAAAGCTAAGAGAAATGAAGATAACAGACTTAAACACATCTCTGCATCTCAAATGCTTTGTTCATTTATGGGAGCCTAGATCAAACTGTGCCAAGTGTAAGATATGGAAAAGATTCTAATCTAAACTGGGATGTGTTTTGCTGTGAGTTTGATTTTCTTGTGACCGATGAAAGTTGGTCTTCTCTTGTCTTTGAGAACAGCAGACTTGACATGTCATTTAATATATTTGCCCTTTAATATATTTTCAAGAACTCAAAGCTCATACTTCCAGATTTTACTATGTGCAGAGCTTCTAATAAGGACATTGGTACCTGATTAATCATAGGATAAAGGGGCTTGTTTTCTAGACAAGATGTACTGGAGATAAATTACTCCCTTGCAGTAGATAGGAGGAATAAATTAGTTCTGTTTTGTACACAGTCCAATCTTCCTGAATATCCTCCAAGAAAAACGGATTTAAACTTCTTAGTAGAGTTTTGGACAGTGCAGCTTTTACTGGTATTCCCTTACATTTGTTTTTGAGACAAACAACACATGTTTTTAAATGACTTTTGGCTGCCTTGCACACTATATTAAGAATTATCAGTCATAATGCACCATGTCAAGGAAATTGTTGGAGTCACTGAATAAACATTCTCTTTTATTTTACTTTTTTTCTTTACAGCAGACATATTATTGCAGATGTCCAAATCTCTATCTGTATTAAGCTGTTTTAAAGGAACAATGTACATTGTATGACTTCAAACAAATGTTTACACCAGGTGGCCTTTAACATTCCTGCATCAGTGCCTTCGTAATAGTGGCTGGTGCTTTGAATGAGTTGCAGAGGATAAAATTTGTACTGTGTTGGCAGTGAATGGAATGGCAGAAATGGAACATTGTTTGGCATAGCGACTTTTTTTTCCCTCATTGTTGTGTGGGAACCTTTACAGAAATGCTCAGTGTATATATTTTCCCTATTGCTTTATAACATCCGTTTTGGATGTTAGGGGAGCTGAGCTGTGCTCCCACTGCAGTTAATAGGAAATCTTGTAACAAAAAATCTTTTGGAACTCTTTAGCAAAAAGGTCTACAAGGAGCTTTAAGGAGCGATGCTAAAAACAGTCAGAAAAAGGTGTTTCGTGATGGAGTCTCCATGTTGTATCGCCTGAACATTTCTGCTGTTTCATTGGAATCAGTATGTACTCTGGTACATCCCATTCCCTTTTCAGCCACAAGGTGTCAATGGACATGGTCTGTCCAGGACTAGGATTGCGTCTAAAACAAAACTATAAAGCATTTTAAAGGTATTCTCCCCAAATTCTACCTCTAATGTCATCCATGATCTTAGCTGAGGCTTTCTCTACAGGTTTCAATATGGATGCCATGTAGGGTTCTCCTATACTAAATGCTGTTGTACAGAACAGGGAATGAGTGCTGCTTAACAGGTTTAGAGCACCTCACAGTCTGCATGCTGGGCCAGCTCTGTGGCTGGTTTGGTTCCCAGCATGGCACCACCACAGAATTGTTTATGTTGGAAAAGACCTTTAAAATCATTGGGTCCAACCATTAAGCCAGCATTGCCATGTCCACCACTAAACTGTGTCTCCATGTGCTGCATCATCTACATGCCTTCAAGATACCTCCAGGGATGGTGACACTAATGCTTCCATTGGCATCCTGTCCTGATGCTTAACAGTGAAGAAATTTTTCCTGATATCCAGTCTAGACCTCCCCTGGTACAACTTCTATTGAACACAAGCAGTGCAGGTATTCCCAGTTAGCTTCCATATCACACACTCCCGTTCACTTCACAAGCAGGAGCTTGTGCACATCAGTGGCATATGATAAAAGGGGGAAGTGGCCAGACTGGTGCAGGAGAACCACGAGGGCCAGATCCAACATTCATAGAATCATGGAACGTGAAGGGGTTGGAATGGATATTGCAGATCATCTTACCCCTCTGCCATAGGCAGGGGTATCTCCCACTAGATCAGGTAGCTCAAGGCCTTACCCAGCCTCGCCTTGAACACTGCCAGGGTTGGGGCATCCACAACCCCCCTGGGCAATCTGTTCTGATGTCTCGCTACCCTCACAGTAAAAACCTCCCTAATACCTAACCTAAGAGTCCCTGTCTGGCTTCCCTGTAGGCCCCCTCCAGACACTGGAATGTTGCTATGAGATCTCCACACAACCTTCTTTTCTCCAGGTGAACAGTCCCAATTTTCCCAGCCTTTCTTTGCAGGGGAAGTGCTCCAGTCCTCTTATCAGCTTCATGGCCTTCCTCTGAACTTGCTCCAACAGTTCCATGTCTTTCTATTACAGGCCTCTCTCTTGCCTTGAAAGTCACCGTTGACAATCAAACCTAAAATGCAAAACTCAGTTTTATTCAGTTTTCAAAATATTATCCTAGGAATATTTCTCAGAACCTGTTGTTTGAGTTGGTATGAATATTGACAATATTTGATTTTAGCTGAATCCTGCAGAAAGCATCTGCATTTGCTTTACATTATATAGGCATTATAGGCTGCAGTGCGCAATGTGTGTGCATAAACACAGGATCTTCACAAAGTGCCCAAACCAACCACACTGTGTAACATTCTGTTTTTAGGAAAGAATATATTAGAAAGCAACTAGTGCCTAATGGCATAATTTCTCTATCCGAACTGCTAAGAAAGAGGATTCAACTTTAATTCTAATGACTAATATTATTTTTGTTATAATGTTTCTTCTACCATAAGTCTTTATGCAGTGAACCATCTCTATGTGATTTGAAGATTTTGAAATTTGATGCTTAATTTATCCAAGATGCTGAGCTGTTTCTTACTCAGTTTATTGTATTTCTGTGTGCCAAATGGAAATGCCATTGCACTATTGCTATTCTAGGCAATAAGGGCTGACAGTGTGCTGTATTTGATTAATCTGATGATTATTTTCCCTATAGATAGCTTGTTTTCTGATAGGTATGAGCATTAATTCCTTATGTGCTGCATTTGAGTCACCAATAGTCCAGTTTAAGATTTATCTTTAAATTCAAATAATTCATTGTATTTCTTAATACCTACCCAAAAACTTCATCAGCCTTACTTAGATATTATAATGTTGTATTGTGAACTGGGTTTTTTTGTTGTGGTTTTTAGTGTTGTTGGGTTGTGTGGGATGCTAAATACAAAGAAGAAGATAATGCTGGCTCAGTGGAAGTATATAAGCAGGTGTAAGGTCCTACTGACTGGCACATCTCTTCTTTTTCCACATAAGGCCTTGAACAATTTGAACTAAAATTCTTGACTGCCTTGAGACATAGTCAGATACCCAATTTGATCTAAGTTAGGATCATCGTTCAGATTTCTACTTTTGATCAAATCAGAAATGGTAGAAAAATAATACTTTTATGAGCTGTGTTGAACAAACAGGTGAACTAACATGTCAGCTCTGCAAATAGCTTCTGTCTTTTCAAGCAATAAAGCAAATGTTGAGGAAATAGACTGTTTCAAAGGACTTTGGGAGATTGTCATTCGTTTTTTTTTCTTCAAATAAAGTTTGCAATAGCTATTTTTAAATGCTATTAAAGATGACTTTTAGTAATATATGTCTAATGTTTGCTTGTTTAACAATACAGATAATAACAGTAGATCACAGTTTCTGTACACTGCTGACCACTACTCATCCTCAGCACTTTTTTTGAGGTTGCCTCATCTGTGTTTTAAAGCTCAAAATTTAATAATATAAATAAAATAAAATTTTAAAAAAGCACTACAACAGTGGCTTCCATGGTCAGGCTGTAAACAATGAATCTGCAGGTCATTGTTTGGGACTTGTATGACTAAGGTCCACTCATTTTAATACATAGTTAATATAAAGTTATTGCAAAGTTTGCTGGTATCTGTAACAGTCTTATGTGATGAGCTCAGTTCAGGTAGGCCCCTTGTGGTCATGGAGAACATCAGGAACTGTACTCTTGTGTGAAAAGGAGCAAATCCTTCATATAGAGAACTAATAGCTGACATGGAAGTAAAAGAACAACAAGAAATTTTTATGCCAAAATATTTTATGCAAACATAATTGAATTGACATGCAGAATTTTTTTTCAGGTGACTTGCTGTTTTAACTGCTGTGTTTCGTGGTTTAGAAGTTTGGTCTCCATGACACTGTCTTTTCCTAACTTTCCTTATAATTTTCTTGCTGTTCCTCCTACCGGCTTCCTGGCCCATTTCAACTCTGAGGTCAGGATCTGCTCAGCCTCACTTACCTCTTCTGACCTGACCTCTCACCATCATAAGTTCAGTAGCCATTTCTATGCTCATGTCTCACAGATCTACCCTTTCCTTCAGAGCCTTTATGGTCCGTCAAGACCAAAATCTTTGGTGTCATGGAGAAGTAGCTATCAACTCAAAGTCAGGATGAATAAAAAACACTTAGGACTTGTCAGCTGAGGGATATTTTAGGTAAGTGGATAGACATTTTGTTGTTGTTTTTTTTATAGACAGGAATGCTCATTTTAAATGCTGGATCAAGGGGCAGGGATAGCAATGTAAACACATGTGGAAATAATGTACTAAGAAAGCTCTGTGGTCTCATATGGAGAAAAAAGATAGCAGCCAACTCTAGCTCAGTGGGCAGCTAATTAAGCCAGAGATCTCCCTGTACATTGTATTCTAAGTTCAGTACAAGAGCATGTATCAGAGAGGTGCCATATGATTTTTCCTTTATAGTTCACACTTTGATTTCAGGAATGAAGTATGCATCAACTCCATAGTGATTATTTAAATATAATGGGGGTGGCTGGATGTTAGATGTATGTCAATATGATAAATGTATCTTGTTTGTGTGGATGATCATTGTCCTTGATCAGTTGTTCACATGCAGCTTAGGTCTGTTGTTTTTCTGTTCTTGATTATAATTAAATCTTAGTTAGAATAATAAAAACACGAACACTTTTACTGTTTAACAACATGAACTTTTATTGAGACAGTTGTAAGGAGTGATTTTGCCATTGCTACATACTCAGCTTACTCCACTTAAGATTGAATACTTCAGCTTTCACGGTTCCTTTCTCAACTCCATCCACCATTTTTCCAATACACAGAGACCAACCACAGTCTAAAAGTCTTTTATTACAGGATACAGGAGAAGCAAAAAAAAAGGTGTGAATTCTTTGTGAGGAAGTGCAGCGTGTGGTCTCAGAGTGGTACCTCTCACCAAAGGAGTATGAGACTCCACATTATACAGAAAACAAAGCCTGGTGTGACCAGCACAGCTCTGCCTCAGCTGCTTCTCTGGTTTCATTCTTTTTCCACTTATTCATAATGACTTTATTCTTCTGCTTTTGCAAGAAGTAGAGCAGGGATAATGCTGCACAAGGTCATATGCACTCTCTAATGCAAACCTAAACTCTCAAGTCCCTCTAGATTAACAGATTTCACCCAGCAACCAGTGGGGCACATCTGGATTGCAGGAGGTTTGAACATAGCCATTTTACTTGGAGGTGATTGAAAACAAGTTATGTGAACTGCAAGCAGAACTGGGCAGTGGCAAGCACGAGGTGACAAGGAGAGGGGCAGTGAACAAAGGCAGCTGCCTGGAGCAGGAACTGCCTGTTTCCCAGTCTCACCCCAATACCCAGGCACGAGAGTGGCTGTCTCCCACCTGGGGAAGCAGCCAGCCTCTGTGCCTGATCTCTGGCCAAAACATACCTTTGGTAATTGGATGTGAGTCTGTCTGAGAGAAACAAGGGAAGCTGGCTGTATGGAAGAAGGAAAGCAAGAGCAGGAGAGGGAGCAAAACTTCATTGAGGTTAATGTTGTGCTGTTGGTGCTGGATCAATGTATAGATCAGTATTCTGTGCTAGGGGCAGCAAAACTGACTCTCCAGGCTGGCATTACACGTCTTGTTTCACAGGTCACAAAACATTATGTGTATTCAGGTTGCATTTTATTGGCCTGAACACAAACCTCTCGCTCTATGTCCCGTGCAGTGCATGTGCAGCATGGATTGCTCTGTGAGGGATGTTCAGGAACATCTGTGTTCAGGAACATGCTGCTGTGAACAACCAGTGAGAGTCAATGATGACAGGCTGCAGTGCAAAAAGGAAAATAGAGTCTGATGTATAAACAAGAACACACTTGGGAGACATATGATGCCCTTCTAAGCTACTGGCTGTGCTCTATCGAAGTCTGTGACAGGAAACCAGTGCTCTGGCTGTGGGGCTCCTGGGGGCAGAGAACAAGAATTGCCTGGGTAGGTCAGCCACCATGGGAAGATTGAATGAATTAAGAGTTCCTTGAAGCTCCGGGAGGTAGGGATGTGGATAAGATATTTCTCTCAGCTGTGTCTAGCTATTTCAAAAACCCTTGAAAATTCAGGAGAATAATTATTTCATTGTGACCATAAGAGGTAAGATTAGAACCAGGCGATTAAATTGCAGAAAGAAGGTTTCTTGAAGGGAGAACAGCAGGGAGAACTTTTCTTGTAGGAGAAACAGCTGTGGGAGACAGCCTACTTCTTCTTTCTTCAGAAAGAAGAGCAAGTTAGCCAAACACCTTCTAATAATGGTCTGTGTGAGACTGTCTAGGTGGTGAAGATGGAATAAGTAATCTCTTGATGTCCTTCCTGGAGCTGTTTTCTTACGAGCTGATGTCTGCAAGCTCTGCTGCCATCATACAGCACTGGACAGTTTTTACAAGAGATTTTACTGAAATGCTCAAGGTGTAAATTTCTGCTGATGATAAGGGAAATGCTGAAAAACTGCTTCAAATTTACTGTAGTTATAGTGGAGTTACATGGTGATTATGAAAATCTAGGCCATAATTCCCTCCAAAAGTAACTGCATTTGATTTCTGATTTATAATAGGGTTCACAGTATGTGCAGAATGAAAGTCATCCTTGAAGAGGCTTCCGTAGGAGGTCAGGTGTCCTATAAGAAGGGCTATCAGATACAGTGATCTGACTTTTTAGCCTTTCAGGGGTTGTCTAGAAATGAGTAATTGAGACCAGGCAACCTAAATACAGGTTGGAGCTGCATAAACATACAACAGGTGTCCTAAGGTCAGTCCAAATCATATCTTAGGTTTTGTAGGTTTCAATGCCCAGCTCCTCATCATAATAAGAAGATTTAGATGTTGTGTTTGTGACTGTGCTGGTTACAGCCGTGATGTTAGATTACAGCTTGCAGATTCAATTTACACAAATGCTCGGTGTAGGTCTGATATCCTGGCAGTTCAACTCAGCATCTCCAAGTGAGTGTAGATGAGGTATGCACACCCATTTGATACTTTCTGTATTTCCATTATTCTGGGGCGGTGATCATCTGAAAGAAGCCATGATGCTAGATCACAGCAAATGCTGCCTTTTAGTCATTTTAGCTTTACTGTCTGGGAAAACAGTTGATTGCATCCACTTCTAAAAGTCAACTGCTGTGTTATTAAATTTAAAAAAAAAATGGCTTCTTGGTGAAGGCAGTAATCAATCATTAGCACAAACGGGTGCTAATTCTTGCAGCATGTAGAGCACAGAAAGGGTCAGGCATGGAATTTTCTCTGGGGGCCACCAAGGAATCTCAGCTGAGGCACCTTTTCAAAGTCCTCATAATGCTCGTCCACCAGCTGTACATATTTTGATTTTTTAGGCTGCCTTCAACTATTTACGTTTAATATTTCAGAATCAGAAATACAGATGTGTTTCACTTCTTGGTTTCCCTGAGTCCTAGGGAGCTGCAAGTGATCCGCTTCTTTGAAAATGAGCTCACTCCTCTTCAGTGACCTAAGTATGATTGTAAGGGTTTACTGGTAAATTCAGATTAGAAAAAAATTGCCAGTAGGCAAAATGAAAAAAATCTGCACATGCAGTATTTACATAACTTGTGTAATGCCTAGTGGGTGAGCCTGGCAGGGTCTGAAAACCAGGTGACAAAAGGTATTTTTAATTCTTTTTCTCCTGATGCCAACAAAGAGCTTGGTATAATTCTAATTGTTCTCCTCAGCCCTCAGCATGCTGTATTACATTTTATCTGGTTTTATTAGAGTAGTCAGTTTTTGTTCGAGTCTTTCCATACATGAGTTAAGCAGAGAAAATAAAGGAGGTAGAAAAATGAAGTTACTACACAGATTAATTTTTCTTTTGTTATTTGTGCAGAGCAAACAAAGTTTATATACCACCGTCATGAAGGAGGCTGATGCTCAGGCAGAAGAGGTTTAAATTTAATTTGTGATTTAAAATCCCATTTTTTTAGCTTATTTGGAAAATGCTGGCAGTTTGGAGAAAGTGCATGTTTAGCCACTGTCTGTTTCCACTGGATCCTATGCCTAACCCATCCTATTACAAGGTTCCAAAGCCGCAGGAACTTACCAAGTTTCCTTTCAATCTTCCAGATGATCTGCAAGTATTTCAGTAAGTCTTGTGTAGAACCCTAATACAAAATTATATCCCTTAATTATGTAAAGAACATGCAGTTCAGTACCCAAAGATCTTTTTAAACAGCTTTTTCTTCTAAATTTAATTATAGATAGAATTTATAGCTGGTTTTATGAAAGCATATCAGACAAAGTGTATCAGATATATTCATTAAAAGATTTTTCAAGCAAAGAGAATATCTTCAAAAGCTCAGGAAACATTTTAGTCCCCAGATGCCACGAGGAACAAATTCCTCTTTTGAAAAATCTCCTGTATGTGATTGTAACTGAGGTACTAATTTTCTAAACAGATTTTCTGAAAACAGATTCTACTTCAGATCAACCTTCGGGAAAGCCTTTGAGGTTCTAAACTAATGTGAAACTTCAGACATGCACACAAAATATGCAATTTCAAACAGTGTGGTGGAGAAGCAATTGTCACTTTAGCATGCTCAGAGAGGTCAGGACCTGGTGCACATGCAGTTGCCACTGACTGCGCTGTGAGTGTTAGCTGGGACACCTGAGAAGTCCTGCTCAGTGGCCCTCACCCTCCTGTGCCAGGTACTGTTCAATCATGGAGAAAAAGACAGTCCCTACTCCAGAAAACTCCCTGTCAATGCATGGAACAGGGAGGACACAGAAGGATGTGGACAGATGAAGGGACATGAGGAAATAGTGAGACAGCTACAAAGCAGCAGGTAGATCAGTCTTGATTCATAGTATGTGTCTGGTAGAGCCCTGGTGAAGACAAAATTCTGAGCCAAATTCTTGCATCTTGGCATTGAATCTCATTAAAGTTACAAAGCATTCACAACTGTGAACTGACTTTTACTGTGTAATTAATTGGGGCTTATTCTGCTTTGCATGACAGGTGCTTTAAAGACCATTAGGACTACTTTGATTAGGACCTGTAGTGGTGTCATGATTGTTTTTAAGAGTCAGTGGAAGGACTGTGATGGGATTCAGTTATAAAATTCTGAAGTAAATGCAAATTTGGGAATGAGAGGTTGCCTCCTTGTTTAATTTTTTTTAAAAGCCTTCCTTTATTTTTATTTCTCCCCTATGTAACTAAAGAGTTATTCTGGAAATATCATTAAAATGGATTAAAAAGAAATATTATTCATAAAAGAAGTTTCATCATTGCATTCTGTTTTTTCCACAGAAAATAGTAGGGTTTTAATGTAGTTAAATGTCAAAGCCTTGCAGATGTAATTGTTGTGCTTT
Organism: Erpornis zantholeuca; assembly: GCA_013400515.1. NCBI lineage: Eukaryota > Metazoa > Chordata > Aves > Passeriformes > Timaliidae > Erpornis > Erpornis zantholeuca. The sequence continues at coordinate 22,867 of VZTN01013641.1, read as the reverse complement.
TGAAAGGAAAGCATTAATTAAATGTGTCATTCCCCTGATTAGCTTTTCTCCATTTTGGATAGTAGCTGCTCCATCTCTTTTGTGCAGAACCTGAGAGTGAAAAAAAAAACAACTGAGAAATTAAAGAAATTAAAAGCACCCTAAAATTTATGGCTCCATCTCCTCTTCCACTAATACTGTCTTCATAAATATAATGGATAACCACAGTATTCTGGAACTGCCTTGCCCTGCAGAAGGTGATTCAGAAATGGAGGAGGTCCAGAAGAATGATGGGGGTGGTAAGGAGACAGAAACAATTCCAAATTTAATAACATTGGAAAATTTGAATCAAACCTGAATTTCATTAAAGTTACTGAGCTTCTTTTCTGAAATTTGGAAATATCAAAACCGTGCAGTTTCTCCAGTGGTTTAGCATTTGATGTTTTGCACCTTGAGGAGGGATGATAAAAGAACTCAATTTGGAGTTAACTCCAGAGAGCTCCTGCCCATTAGGCAGGTATGTTGCTGAACACTGGAATAAAGCCAACAGTTTGATGCCTCCATGAGACTGACCTCATTGCAAGGCCTTAGGAAGCAAAGTCTTTTAGGACTGGGAAAATCTTTATCAGCTATCTGTACTGGGAAATTCTGGGGTCTGAGTTACAGGTTACATACAATGGTGTGTCACTGAAAAGGATAGGTGCTTATCTGCTGTACTTCAGAATGCTTTATGTACCATTCTGTATGTCGTAGGTGGTGTGTATGAGCCTCTGGAATTAGCAGATAGTATTTTTTTATAGCTCATTCTTTGATAATTTTGTACTTTTTCACAGCTGGGAGGTTTATTAAAAAGTGTTGCAAAAGCTGAGCATTTATTTGAAAGGGTTGAATTTTGAAACAACAGGAAAATAAGGAAGAAGTGAATGCACGTTAGAAGGGATCTTTTATCTGCCAAGCAAAGCCACAAGCACAAGGACCTCCTGAGCTTCTAGTTTTGAGAATTCAAAATGGCTCAGATAGCAGTTTGGGCCTGAGGTTTATTATCGTCAGCACTCTGGGAGAAAAGAAGGAATATTGATCATATTGATGTAATTCTAGGGATTTCTTGTTTTTGTCTTTCACTTCCTTTCAGTTTTGATGCCAAATGTGAATCTTCAAACTGAGATATTCTTGAGTGATTTCTGTTTTGAGAGCATTTTCTGATGAGTGCACTACATATCTTTGCAATGTGATAATTCAGTGCTTTATGGCAATGATTTCACTCTGTAAAACTTGTAATTCAAAAAGCTAGGAAAAGACCATAAAACTTTGCTGGAACTGTAGAAAAGTCTAACTCACCTAACAGAAGCTTGGAAATTTCAGTGAGCTGAGTTTCAGATTTGATTCAAATATTCCAGATTCACTGAGTTGTGATGGTTTTCCTTAAATGATCTTCCTGACCTCATTTAATAAAATCATTTTAAGAAAGATAAAACTCAAGACTGATTTAGTCTTTCATATTTCTCAACCTTGATGNGGGGTGTATTTGCACTTCCCTGAACCCTTTTGAAAAGACTCTATTTTTCTCAAAGTATCACCTTGAAGAGTCCAGTTATGGTAGTGCATATTTCTCTTGTTATAAGTTAGAAAATGTCTGGTATGATGGAGACCTAAACACACCTGTTAGGTAAAAGACTAAGTTTTAAGACCTACATCACATGAAATCTGCATCTCCCAATAGATACTTAAATATGCAGCTATTGTTATCCTCTTATGGACTGATTTTCTATGGATCAGAAATTTGAATTGAGGATTAAAGAAACTTTTTCCCAAAAACATTTTTAAATTTCTGAACTCTGGGTAAAGAAACTGTGTAGTCAGAAGTCATATCTTATGGTAAACCAAAATTTTTGTTGTTGCTAAAAACCTCAAATAGATCAAGATTTACACCAAAGTCATAAAAGACTGTAAGAAGTGTAACTCAAACAGAAACCAAGCTTTGGATTCTGGTGAAGGGCAATATTGAGTTAGTTGCTTTAGAAAAAACAGCTACTGAAAACCAAAAGCTTAAGCCCAAAACCTCCCAAGGAGAAACAAGGAGAAACAGCTGGTTTTGGCTTAGTATGTGTTTATCAGTTCTTAAAATTCCAGTTTCATGGCTCCAAACTTATAAAACAATGAAGAACACCTTTAATATATGCAGATTAATATTTTGCTATCAAAAGGCAGCTCCAGTCAAACTGTTGATGAACTGCATGTGAGAAGCTGGTTTAAATTCTCATCTTGCATCAACATCACGGAACACCATGATCTGACTTCTCTAGATCGTGAATGAGGTAGTGTTAAATTAAGATTTCTAACTTCATTTAGTCCCTGCACAACAAAATGTTTCCATCCGTGCTAGTAATCACATGGATCACATTTCGGGACTAATGTTATGGATTTGCTAAAGCAAAGGAATTCTTGCACACAGATTTTCTCACTGATTCCCACAATATGAATATACTTAAAGTGTGCTGAAAATGGGTTTGGCACTATGCACGCTGTCTGGTAAAATAGTCCTTCACTTCAGCTGTCTACAGATTGAAAAACAGACTCACAAAAGTTTAACTATTGAGAAGACAGATAGCAAAAGAGGCTTGAACATATTAGAAAAACTTAGCTGCAAGTGTTGTGATAAAAGGCAACTAATTTGTTTTGGAAGTCTTTGTTGATTACAGCGATGACCCATTGCTTAGAATCGATAAACTGAATTTATAGACAAACGTTACAGGATTTTTTTCTTCCTGAAAGATATGAAGGTACTTTCATATGAAGTATCATTGCTTACCTTGAAAAACAGCATTTCTACCTCATAACACAATGAATTACTGAACCTATCAATTTTTTCCAATGTTAAAAAATACCTAGCAATAAAACTTGTTTAACACATTAAATGGTCCCAGTGATCCAAATATCACTCAGTGGGAAGGGTGGTGTGTTCTCCAGATGATAGTGGATCAAATTGTCATGGTACAGAGAGATTCATCCAGAGATTCTGGGCACCCTTGATTCCCAGGCATGCCAGAGGGGCTCAGGAGCACTCAGAAATTTTTAACTTGTGAGACTTCTGAATGAGGTGCTGGCATAGTGGTTATTCAGACTGCTGAGCTCTGTTCACAGTCTTCCTTTCAGGGAGGCATGAGACCTGCCATCTAGCTCATTGAACCATGCTTCCCTCCTGGGCAACATTCTGCCAGTTACAATTCCAGGAAAATTAAATATATAACCTCTCAGTAAATTAAATTAAACTTGCAAAGTTAGTGATGTTTTCTTCATTGCAGTGGTCAGGTTCCAGTGCAACGTGAGGTGACCTGGAGACACTGGAGGGACTCTTTCCTCTATAACAGCCCTTAGTTCATTAAGTGTTGCTAGAGTCCCTGAAAATTTTTCAGAACTGAAAATCCAAAAGTTCTATACTGTGGGCCACAGGGCAGGTGACAACATTTTGACCTGTCTTCTTTATCTCCATGGAAATCTCATATAGTTCAGATTAATCAAACTTTAACTAGACAAGGGTGAGTTGGCCTGCCCTAATGCCATCTATCCTAGAGGGGTGATCCCTAGTGAACACTTTCCTGTTTTTTACTCCCTTTCCTTGTTGACATTTTCCCACCCAGATCTTTACCTACTCAACTGTTGCTCTCTGCCAGACTTTTCCATATCTCTTCCCTTCCAGTAGCAGGTCACTCTAGGGGTTGCCCTGAGGACTCGTGCAGATTTCCTCCTCCTCTCCTTCTGCCCCGATTTTGTTGACTTCACTGTTGGGGCTTCTGTTTCCCTTGAGAGAGTTTATGACCATACAGAAATTACTTCTGCTAGGAACTTATTCTTTTCTTCAAAGGAATGCGTTCTTAAAAACAACATTAACCTTTCAGGGTAGACTCAAGGGATGGCTAATATTTTGGCATACTCTCAGCAGTGCATATTCTCTCCTTTTTCTGTTTTCTTTCAGTTCCATTGTGTGGATTTTCTAACTCTCTCTAGAGCATAAATGGAAAGCATATCTTTGTTTATTTCTTTTACCACACTTTTTTTTTCTTTCTAGCTCACCTTCCTGCTCTGGGAATACAAAGTACTGTGAACAAACAACAATGGATAAGCAGTTCTTTAATGACCATTGTCTTTAATTTCTCAAGGTTCTGTCAGATACAGTCTTTGTCTTCATGTCCTCATTTTTTGCCATCTGTAGTGAAGATAATGCAAGCCTTAGGATTTTTCAGTATAAATCTGTAACAATTCTCCACTTTCCTTCTTTCAGCTGCAGAAATTGAGCTCAGTCTATCCTCTTCAGAGTTAAAGGCTTTGGAAAGTATCGACAGTATAAATCTCTGTTCCTTTTCTCTCCTCCAGCTGAAATGGTGTGGGCTGTNTTGTGAAGAGGGCCAGAAGATTACTGGGATGTCACCAGTCTCCTCTGCTAAGCTGCATAATTGCCAACTTGAAAAGGTTCCTGGATGCTTCTCTTTCCCAGCACACGCTGTTCTACTGTTCACACCATTTATTCTAATACTTGTCAGGCATGCAGTGCTTTTTTTTTTTTTTTTTTTTTATACTAATCAGCCTGAAGAACCCATGAGGGTAAGTGTTAGTGCATTTTCAAGGAAAACATATTCAGAATGATTAATTTCTGAAAGACAAAGGGGTGAAAGCCATTGCACCTGCTGGCTTTCAGAGCAGTTAGAGTCACAGAGGTGACGTCAAGGCCAGGTTTCCAGCAGCGCTGACCTCCTGGATCTTCTGCTGCCTTTGGTTGGAGTGTGAGGACATGGCTTGGGAAAAGCCTCATGGAGATCTTCACTAGTGTGAGGCATCCCTGTGACCTCGCTGAGGCTAAGAGGATACTGGGGACACAGCCTTGTAGGAGGCTTTCTAGATCATTGACCCAAGGTCAGCTGCAGTAGATATTCCCTTCTGGCAGCTGACTGGACTCCTCCAAGAACAGTCTGAGTGCCCACTTTGTTTGCCACCATCTCCACATTTAGTCCCCATGTTGGGAATCTCATTTGCATCCACGTGGTTCTGCTCATTAGAACCTTTCTTCTGACATCTAGCCTACATAATCTATCTTGTATGCATATGGGCTGAGCTGCAGAAAGCACAAAGAAGTGATCACCAACAGTTGTGTTTTACTGGTTGGTTGTTTTTTAAATTGTTCTTCAATGCTTAGTTTTTTTCTAAACAATTTAACAATTGTTAAATTTAAAAATGTTGTTTGTCATGATCACTTCTTTTCATTTCCATCCAGAAGTAGGTCTCCTCCTAGCATGCCACTTTGTCCCACCTGATCAGCTCAATGCTATTGTAGGATGAAGTACAACACACTTTCTGTGGGACAGCTGCTCTTTGGAGCATAGAAGGAAAAGTGGCTGAGTGACATGTTTGTAACATGGAGACTCCATCGAACTGCACTTTAGAGCTAACAGTGGGGGAACAAATGAGCTCCAGAATAGTTTGGGTAGCTTGGAATCATTCAGTGATCCCACATGACATACCACTGCCTCTTTTATTGCTCTGCTGTTGAGAAGGTAAGCAGCACAGGCAGGTGTGTGGGAGCCCCAGGGAAGAAAAAAGGAAAGGCATTATCCATCAGGACCCTTTGACAGTGCCATTCCCCTCTGCAGTCCAAGATCAGCGAGGACAGACCTTTGGGGCACACTGCAGTGTGTCCCATAGCTGGCAGGGGATCAGTAGCATGCTGTCCAGTTTGCTCAGCACCTGTCGTGAATGCCTTTCTGCTTGGCTCATTTTCCTTTTCCTTGATCTGATGTAATTTTTACAGATGAGGCATTCGTGGAGAGATTCCAACAGACCTCTAGTAACTTTTTCCATTGAATAATGCTTTATCCTTTTAAAATGGTTTCAAATAAATATGATAATTAATAGAGATAGGAAAAAATTAGGAACATAAGGCATTTTTGGAGGATGAGCAAAGACCACCCGGTATACCACATATTTCCCTTACCCATGTATCTTCCCAAGCCAGCTCTAGCCAATTGCTGCACAAACAGCTCTACTATTACAATCCTAACTGTTTTATTGGTTATGTCTAGATTTACACAGTCATAATTAAAAAGTTTGCTGTACTTGTGACCAAAGAATCACAGAGCATCCCAGAAACAGTAGAAATCAGGGCTGCTAGGAACTTTAGCTGATCGTTATTTCCATTATTTTCATGACCACTTCACATGTCTGACAGACATTTGCCTAACTTGTTCTTAGAAGTTTTGTGTCTGCCATTGTGCTGCTTTGCTCTCCCAGCTAAACGAGTTTTGCACTTCAGTAATCACCCCTCAACCACTGCAGTTCCCCAACAGCAGGAATTCTTGCTCCCAAAAGTTTCCATTCTGTTCCTTTAATGAAACTGGTGTTGGGATGATAGTTGGAATTGGAGATTTGTTTTACTCTTCCTGGGTAAAAGAAGTCACCTCAGAGTTTCATTGCATAAAGGCCACTGACACAAATTAGAGGTACAATTTCTCACCTATGCATTCAGAAGTAGATTGTTTTTGCCAATCGCCGTAGCAGCAAGGATATCCTTGAGAACCTGCTTCTCCCTTCTTTACATATAAGGTTTTTTATTTATATAGGGGTTCATAGGAGAAAGTGCTCCCAGTGCTCTGGCACCTTTGCCAGACTCTAAGTGTATTAAAATGATCACTTTTCATTTCCTTGAGTGTAGCCCCGAAACAGCAAGATCAGAAGGAAGGAAATGAGTTCACCCCTCTGCCATCTGCAGTTTTATGTCCCTCTGTTTCCTGCCCACCTCCTTGCAGGCAAGGAATACAATTCCCACTCAGAGACTAATAACTGCATGTGAATTTGGTGGGGGAGGGGGAGATTTTCCAAGGTATTGAGCTCCAACAGAGAATGTCCTGCTATGCTTCTGCTCCTGCAGTAGTGGGTCTCAGCAGCAGCACATTGCTAAGGCAGGTCTGACCAGCTGCTCTGGGGAAAAGAGGATGTCACTTGGGAAATGCCTGGCTTCCCAAGACTGGTTTTATAAAGCAGGTCTGAAAGACAGTCCATTGCCACTGCAAGTCTGTGGTATGCCCATGAAAGGAAATGCCACATCAGAGGTGAGAGACTGAGCTGATTAGCTGTGGCCTCTGAGCAGAGCAAACCACTGCCCTGTGCAGGGCACAGCACCATCATCTCATCTCCAGATGACACAGGCTGTTCCTACGTTCCAAAGTTCATATCCAAACAAAAAATAAATGCAAGAGCACAATCCTTTAGCCATCTGGTAAATGGAAAATTCAAACTTTGCCACAGAGGTTGCTAATCTCCTCCTGGCAGCTGGGGTGCTGACCAGACACCCTGATGCAAATCCAAGCAGCAGAGGGCAGGCACACACCTGTCAGGAAACGAGAAGAAAGTGTGGCTCTTCCGAATGCCTGGCACAAGCAGCCAGTATCACCTCCCCAGAGCCAAACCCCTCATGTCTCAAAATGCTACGTAATGCAGCTGGCAGCTCCAGTCAGTGGAGTCAGTGCTTTTAAATCAGACTGTCACTGGTGTATCCTTGCCACATCCCACGGTTGTTAATTTATACGGTCCGCATGCCTTCCGAGTTGTGGATGCTGCACAAATCTGAGAATAATGCTGGCAAGGCAACTTTTTATTCCCTCTTTTATAAGCATCCTATCTTCAGCAAGAAGACAGTGAGGTGGGAGAGAAGTACAGGAGAAAACTGGGTTTTGTTTTTGCCATGTCTGCTGAGGGGAAGAGATAAGGAGTCGAAGGAAAGGCAGCAAGCAAGTGAACTGTTGCTCCTGTTTTAAAAATAAATATTTAGGCTTCTGTCTCCAGAGATATGGGTTATGAGTCCTGAAGGAATGGGGGAAAATCCTAAAATCTCAAAGCACAGAATCAGAAGCAAAATGGGAAGAGCAGCACACCCTGACCTGAAAGCCCTGATGACATTTGTTGGTTTCCCGCTCAGTGCTGGCTTTTTTTAAAGCTACTGCCAGCTTACCTCACACACTGCATAGTGAACTGAAGTCAGACTCTTAAAACTTTTATCTCGTGAGTCTCAGAGCACTCTAGACTCTCTCCAGACTTGATCCAGTAAATATCTGATGAGGAGTGCATAGACTTGAGTGCCTGACAGCCACAATCCATGCCATCAACAAGAAAGCTGTGCTAGGCTGATTTCAGTCCATGGCAACAGCAAACTCAGCCTGCTTCAAAGTGTTTTGAGGGACATGTGTGTCCTTAGGGAATGGCCAGCATGTGGGAACTCTGAGCTCTTGTCTTCATTTGCTACATGGGGTGCAGCTCAGGATGGCAGGAGAGCCCTGACAAGCCCTTAGGCTGGGCCTGGGGGGACTCTCTGGCTGCTGCTGCTGGCAAGGCAAGCAGGGCTGGAGCTGGCTTTTGCCCAGGGCTCTGCCCTCTGGAACTGTGTCTTCTGGGGAGCCTGTCCCAGACAAGAGCTATGCAGCAGAAAACACTCACCTGCTTGGCCTGGCTCTTTAATCAGGAAGGGATCATTTTCTGTGAAGAGATGTGTCCACAGGTAAAAGGAAATGTCGGAATGGATAGCCAGAAATAGGTGCCTGATTTGAGCCCAGCTCAGGTGGGGATGATTTTTGTTATCAGTGGTAGATGCATTGGAGGCAAAAAAAGGTGAGACATATCCTGTTTATAGACTTTCACTTTAACAAAGTAAATTTGCTTTTCCTGCTTTTTGTTTCTTCAATATCTCTCTAAATGGGTATTCTATCTGTAGCATCTTACAGTTATGAAGGATGGAGAAACAGTTCAGAAACTGGCATTATGTTCCCTTGTTTTCCCATCTGATTCCCATGGAGATTTAGGGAGGAACTGCTCCAGACACAGCATTTGGCAGGGTCTGGTCTTTATTTTTTTCTGAGCCCAGAAAGCCCTGTTTCTGTTTGATCCTGATGAGACTGGTGTTGAGGAATTTGCCACCAGTAAAAAGGCCACTGAGCTTTCGGGGAGGATGAGACCACAAACATTTGCTGCTGCTCCTGGAAGAGAAAGGCTCACGGCATGCACAGTAGCCTCATTTAACCTGCGTGCTGCCCCTCAGACATCCTGACATCAGAACCTGCTGCGATGGCAGAACAGTGCTGCTGCGAGTCTGCAGAAGTCATTAGGATATTCTGCTGCTGCAGGGACTGGGGCCAAGCAGCAAAGACAATCTGCCTTTGAATGCAATCAAACACGAGTTTCGGCTCTGAAGGCTGGAGGGGAATGCCAGGAGGACAATTTGAGTGCTAGCAGGATGTCTGGACCCGGGGCCAGGCAGCATGCCAGCCTGCTCCGACCCGCTCGGCCACCACCGCCTGCGTCTGTCCAAGAAAATGCTGGGTCATTTTAGGAAGATTTGTAAACTGAGACCTTTGGTCTTCCAATACTTAAACGATACCCAAACTGTTACTGTGGCTACTATAGCTAAGGGGAAAAATCACATAGAATTCTAATGAATAAAATGGCTTGCCTTGAATTACCACGATCAATGTCTAAGGGAAAAAATTCAGTGTTCCAATGTTATCACATTTGTTTATGGTTTAAAATACATTCAGCATTGATTCAGGGTATTTTCAGGCTGCAGAAAAGAAGGTTTACAAACACGAACAGGCTGGGCACCTGTTAGACCTCTTGCTAGTCTCTATCCAAGCTTGGATCCAACTGCTTTTCACCGTCAAGGTGAAATTCCAAGCTGCAGCAGTGCTGGAAATTTGCTCCTCATCCATTTTTCCTCTAGTTCCAGGAATGATATAATACTATAAAAAATGCATCAAAACAAGCCTGGAAAAGTATTTGCTGTAGTGCAGAAACCAGGAGATAAGAGGACTCGTGCACATGTACCCAAATTGAATCAAATTTAATTGGCAATTAATTCTTCCAGGCTAATTTTTCTGCAACAGTTGAACTACCACATTGTTTGCTCTAATGTCTGTGTGCTTCTCTCTAAGACAGGTCTTATTTTTACTCTCCTTTATAGCAAAGGACAGTAATTCTTATACAAAATGTGATTTATTGCCTCAGCTGCTCTTAAACAACACAGGCTTATAGTCAAATTAGTCTGCTGAATAAAATTATTAGTTGAATAAATCTGAGGAGTGCAAAACTCAGTGGAATTTCTCACCAATATTTCACAGTCTCCTGTCTGAATAAAGCTCTTTTGCTCAGACTTTTGTACAGCTGACTCCGTCTATTTTACAACCCCAGCATTACCTACATTGTTTATTTCAAGCAGAGATCCCAGTGAAATAAAGGCAAGTGAATCTGGATTGCTGGCATTTGCAGTGGGAAAAGAGCAAAGCAGCTGGTAAGAGCCCTCAGTGAGTTTGTGTCTCAGCAAGCAGTGCAGCCCTCACTGTGGCTGTGCCCAGAGCTCGCTGCCTGTGGCTCTGACTCGAGGAATGGCAGGCAGCTCTCAGTCTTGCCAGCCTTCCCCCTGTTTTATACCCAGGCACTCAGCTCTTCTGCTTCACGCCCTGCTGTCAGAAACTGTGCTGCTGAGCCACCCCCGCAGCTGAGTATCATTGACGGTGTCCTTTTCCTGGGTACCGAGAGGGACTTGCTGCCTTTTTAACTATCCAGGGGTGGCCATTTGTTGTGGTTTAGCAATGGTACTCACCAGTTCAGTGCTCCCACTGAGACTCTCCAAACCATGCACCTCTCTCTCGCTGGTGTTGGCACAGTAACATACTCAGTGGAAAACAAGAACCCCAAATCAGTCCTGTTTGCAGATGTCAGGGAAGCTGAGTGTTGCCCTGACAGCATGTCTTGGAATCCTATCCAGTGGTGGCTGTGGGGGTGGTCCAGCCTTGCCACAGCAGGGCTGATGGGGGGCACAGCCAAGCCCCCCATCTTGCCTCAGAAAAGGGCTTTGACAGGGAAAACCCATTAGTAAGCAACGGGATTAATCCCACCTGGGGTGGGAATGGCAGATTGGAAGTGCAGAACAAAAGGAAAAGGTGGCTTTAATTACAAGGATTCAAAAAGTCATCATTCAGAGAGAAACCCAGCACTCAGGGAAAGGCCAGGTTGCTGGGAGAGGGAGAGCAACAGAGGTTTTAATTTTCATGCGTTTTTCTTGGTCCACAAAGCAGAGATCACACAGGGAATGCTGTACCCCAGCACATCCTCGCCACACACGAGCTGCTGAGACGTGAGCTTCGTAGTCCTGGTCTGCCCATGGACGTCTCCCTGGGGGATAAATCCTCACCCTCTTCACAGACATTCAGGCTGGATGCTGTGTCCTTGGTCCCAACCAAAAGAAAATTTACCAAGATGGCTTTTGTGGGTGAGAAAAGGCAAACAATCTATTCTTCAATTGTGACTCCTTCATTCTGTTTCCCTGAACTATAAAAAAAAAAGAGGATTTACATTGTAGAGCAGCAGTGGATGTCTCACAGGGACAGAGACTGGAGAGGTAGCTGGTTGGAAAATTTCAGTGTGAAACTGAAAACATTAAACTTTAATAAAAAAAAAAAGAGAAAACTTCAGTTTAGCTTTCAGCCAAAAATGGCAAATAATGGAAAAATTGTAGTTTCCTATGAAAAAGTAAGAGAAAAATTTCCAGAAAAAGTCGTTTTCTAGTCAAAAAAATACTGTTCCATTATAAAATAAATTTTATAAAAACCCCATTAGATCAGACAATTTCTTCCCAGTCCTGGTGAGGGCCAGCATTCCTAAGAGGACCATGCCCACTAGATGTCAGTCTATTGCCATGCAATAAAAACAAATGAGCCAGAAATGTCATCAGGAGTTTTTTGGGATGAGGATATTTCCACTGAGCTGTCTTCTGTCAAAAATGTTGCCAATAACTCCTTAATTTCTATAAAATTCCTAAGCTTTGTATTTCCAGAGTTTTTCAAGGCCATTGCAACACATTCCATGGACTATGCCAGCCAGATATTTTTCCACTACCACATCTAACCCCCAACTGACCTTTGAGTCCCCAAATCTTTTAAGCAACATTCAAACAGCACATAAAAGGGGTGTTATCCCCCCCAAATTCTCTACCACTCATGCCTCCTCCTTCAGTTCATGGTATTGCAGATTTTCTAGAGACTGAGAAACAAGCACATTATTTAGCTGAGGTACAGGTACACAGCAAAAAGATACTTTCTGCAATATTTTAAATAGCTGAAGCAAACACCTCTCATCCTGATACCAACATAGGAAGAGAAACAGCGTGCATTCTATGAAACATAGGTCTTGAGAAAAATTCTATGATTTTCTTGCTCTCAGCAATCGTTCACTTTGTGATCCAGGTATTCCAAATAAAGGTCATAAAAGCTCTTTGAGATAATGACTGCAGAAAATTTGATTCTTCCTACCATCTGTGAGAAATGCTATGATTCTGTAAATTGCTCTCATTGACTTTCATCCCTGAATTGACTTCAATGGAATTTGTGACAGTTGTATCACAGGAAAATGTGGCAAATATTTTCTAATAGTTGTGGTCTCGGTGGTGGACTATTTCAGTATATTTTGCTGCTTGTGTCTGCATCCATATTGTTTGCACCTTCTTCAATATTTATTCTGTTTCAAGAAAAATGTACAGCATTTACCTCTGGCATGGAATGCAATCGGAGAAGTTGTTTAGCCCTTAGATCAGAATGGGACTTCCTTTCCTAGATACAAAACTTTAATTTTTTTAATTTTTAACTTTTAACTTTAACTTGCTCACATATTTCTGCTGCTGAATTAGAATTTGAATCTTCAGGAGATCAAAACTCTCTTTCACATACACATACAAATACAATAACAAGGGCAATTCAGATTTGAAGTGTTTTTTATTTGACAAGCCAGCTTTTCTGAATAGCACATAGAGACACCTGAGCAGAATTTTAAGTGCAGAATCTGTTAGGACATCTGGGTTGAAGACTTTTCCTGATGATTGGTTGTGATTTCTTCATTCTAATTCAGTGTCTTAAGAAAAGTATATTTTTTTTCCTGAAGATATTTTTTGTAGGATTATTTTGCACCTAGCAGTTGCTGCTGAATTCCATGGATTTACATAGCTCCTACACTTTTAAACACCAGATTACTGGGAGACAGACAGTAAATTAGGAAAAGTAAAAATTGTTTGTATCAGATTTGTGTTTGCAAGACCAGACAAAACTGGAAAGAAGAGCTCTCTTAGCCATACAACTTCAAAACCTCACTTTTCCTTACAGAATAGAGAATGCAGGAGTGAAAATTGAGAAACAGACCTCCTCATGTTAAATACCCTCCTGCTCTGCTTAGAAGTGGGCATCAAGCCATGCTTCACAGTAATACTTGTGCGAGAGACCAAGGGACAGTTTTGGCTGGCCACCATTCCTGTGATGGTAATGAGAGCAACACATTTAATTAGAAATCCTGAAGCTTCATCTTCCTCCCAAGAAACTGCTGAGACTGAGCTGTAAAAATTAAACTTGTGGCTGGCATAAGAGAAGTGTAAAAAGGTAGTTAATAATTTAAGTTGCTTGGTGTTTATTGGACCTTAGTGCCAAAAAAGTTGTCAGTAACAAGACCCATACACATACAATTCTCTCAAAAGGAGCCTGAAGAGATCAGCAGCAACAGTTTTGGGGAAAGCACCAGCTCTATACATGTTCTGACTGGCAAGCACTATTTCCAGCCACATTTGGCTTTCATTTACAAGTCCTGCTTTGCACATGGGGTCTGTCTCACAGGTGTAGCATGTTCCAGACAGCAGAGATCAAACGAAATTGGATAAATCTGCCTATCGAGACTTAACACATGATGTGTACTGGAAGATATGATGCAACACCTTTGGTCCTCTGTAGTTATTCATGAGTTGGAACATACTCCTGTTTAAAGAGGTTCACTGTAGAACTGTTGTTTAATTTGTTCTAGCCTAACACCTTCAAATCATCATTTGGGATTTTCCTAGTAAATGAAACAGTTTATCTGAGCCGTGACATGTCAGGTGGGTCTTTGTTTTTCAGGATAATTAGACTGTCTGCTGTGACAGCTATTTCTTCCAGGTCTTTGGGCACACAGTTATCAGTTGTAAGCAGTTGAAACAACAAGGGAGACAACTTGCTCTATTGCTTTGCAATTTCACTGTTGTGCAAGCCCTAACTCAGAGCGTCACCAGAAAGCTTTAACTCTTCTAATGATGGTCCAGGTCCCCTTGGCAGATAGGAAATAATAATGCTTTTGGCATCAAAGTTTGTTCAACAAACTGTAACAACAACAACAACAAATGGCTTTTTAAAAAAATTTGGTTTCGATTTTATCACTCATGTGGAAAGAATCCTCTAGGAAATGCATTGCTTGTAATCCTTCTAAATAATAAATCCTATCTTTAGGGTTTATTCTAATAACCCTTACCCCGAAAACTGTCATTGAAGGCTTATGTTAAGGCTTATATGTTCCCACAATCTTAGAAACTACATGGTGTGGGTTTTTGCTCATGATAAGGCTACCACAGCTTAGACAGTTGAAAGAATTAGGAACAGATGAAGATCCTTCTTTGAAGGACCCAGTGATCTTCAAATTGTGAATAGAAAGGTGAACAACCATGATGTTCTTGTAAAGAAACCCAAAATTTGTTTCAGCCTGGGGATGTATGTTCTCCACAGGTAGCAATTTATTTAGAAATTATTCTGTTGTGTAAGAATTCTGGCACTAGGAAGCAGAAGAAATACAGTAGCCTAAGAAAAAGCAAACTGTTGCAAATGAATAGGAATGGATCTCCAAAGTGTTAGTACAATGAAAACCAAAGTATAACACTGCCCTTGCACTGAAGAAAGGTGGCTGGCTGGAAGGTGATAATAAGTGACTAAAAATAAGAGAAGTTTCAGTCAATCTAGGGAGGCATCTGCAAAGAAGAATATTAACTATGTCTTCTGAAAGAGAAAGGTACTTCTACAGTGGAAGCCACTTAGCAGCAGATTGATTTGCTCCATTCTTAAAATAATTGTTGAAAATGGCAGTTAGGACATGTTACACACTGGCAGACAATGTGAATGAAGAGACAGCAGCTACAATGCTGATTTACAGAGCTCCGGCTCCACAGGAGAAATTAGGGAGTAACTCCAGTGCCCTGAGATGCTTCATCTTGACTTGGTGTGATAACCTGGATGACCAAAAGGAGTTAAGAGGGCTCCTAAGTGAAAAGCTCCTGACCACTAGACCCTCTTTTTCAGGCCAGGAAATTCTGAGTCAGAGTTCTTCCTAAAGCACACGAAGGTGACCGAGTCCCATACTGAACTGAGACACATAATCTTCACTTTGTTGCAATAGGTATTTCTGGGCAACCTGTAGACTTGTTTGGGCACTCTAGAGGAACCTGCAAGGGTGCCAGGACCCCACCTTTGAAATGTCACAATGGATCACCTGGGGATAGTAAATAAAATGGCCAGAACTTTAAGGTCTGGTTGGACATTGCTATGCTCCTGCAGCAAATGCTGGTCAAATCTAGTCTGAATAAACAGAGTAAGGCATAGGTGTGGGAGAGAGGAAACCAGCCATGAGGAGCAGCAGTTCCTCAGACCAACTCCAGAAAGAAAGTTACTAAGAAGATTGCTTAGAACATAGGACACAGCAAAAAGGGGAGAGATGGGCAGAAGCACAGGGATGATATTGCTGGAGAGCTGGAGCAGCTGGGGTGTAGTAATAGCCTCGATCAGCTCAAGGAGATCCTAAGTGCCAGGCTTGCACTGCTTGGCTCGTTTGTGGGAACAGAGTGACAGTGCAGAACACAGGGAAGATGGGGCAGTATGATGGCAGAGCACTCTCCAGAGGTGCTGGACAGACTAGTTTGTTGTACTGAGTACTAGTACTGCCTGAGGTTGGGGAAATGCCAGGTACCTGCAGGCAGACCCTGTGATACTACAGACTGGAAACAGGAGAGGGGGGAGAGTGGAGTGGAACATTTTATGCAAAAGCAGTAATATGCTGCTAAGATACCAACTACAAAAACTCTTTGAATCAATTTACTGAGGAAAGGATGAAGAAATATCTGGATAGATGTTTAAGAGTAAAACATGTTGCTCTGTCAGGACAATCTGCCTTTAGACAGCTGGAAAGGAACATGAAAGGAGCTGACTAGCAGCAACCTTCTGTTGAAGTCAGGCTGAGCGGCAAAACTTTTGTGTCTGAACATCAAAGATGCCTAAAAGGCATAAGGCAAAGCTGAGAGAATTTTTTTCAAGCGTTGTTCTTGCCCTGAGCAATGCTTGGCAGACAAAATATGATTCTTGTTCAAGGCGTGATTTTAAGTTGGTGTTAGGTCTGAGATATAGCCTGAACTGAGATGGTTAGTGTAGATGTTAGTGATTATCTATATTAATTATATGTAATAAGAGTATATTATAATTTGATAAGAGTGGTCTGGGGCAAAAAAGTAGTAGAGGGATGAGCTTGTGCCGCTGGGGCAATGTTTAGCAAGGTTATTTTTCACAAACAATAACCAAGGAGTCAACTGTTCCTTCTGAGATTTTTCAGAATGAGAGATTGTGACACAAGCTCCAAGAAGGTCACAAAAAGAAATGAATGGAATTGTTTTGCCCATATAAAAATAACAGGGGAATGCCAAAATTCATCATTATTGGCAGCCTCAGGGCACGTTGCGGCAAGTCAGTGCTGCTGGGACAGTGCAGAGAGGTTTGGACCAGGTCTGCTTGCACTTTGCCTAGTTCACATCATTGCTTATTCATTTCTCACTTTCCAAAACATGAAAGCCAATATTTTTCATATTTGGATGGCAAAGTCCAGCTGAGTTAATGAAATCAGAGGTGAGAAGGATACCAAGTGATTTCATAGACCATGTCAGTTGTGTTTTTCATGCAGAAGATTTTCTCACTATGCTGCTTGGAACATTGAAGAAAAATCATAATGTTGTTTTATTTCCCCCCAATTTTAGCGTGCATGGTAAGCAATGCCTTTCTGACTGTGCCATCTTTGTCAGGAGAGGTGTGGCAGCTCTTCACAAGCTCTGTGCCTGACTAGGTAAGTAACAGCAGAGCAGCCGTGGGGTTCAGACAGCCACCCTAATTGGTGGAGTTTGACAAGTTTTTACATGTTCACTGAGTAATTCTGTGGATACAATTTAAGCTTGGGGCAAATTTAGTCACTCTTATAACTAAAGAGAGCATCACCCTTTTTATTGCAGGCTGAGGGGTCTGCAGCATCCAAACTGACAGCTCTCTTCTGTACTTTGCTGGGAGAGTGATGATTGTAGACAGTGGGGATTTTATATCAGGATTATACTTGTGATGGCTGAGCAATGGTAATGAAATATGGGTTCTACTGTTCAAGACTAAATATTGGGTCAAGTTTTGCCATCAGCATGCCTTGGCCTTTATTTGCCCAGAGAGTTGAATAGCCCAGTTTTCACCTCCCAGCAGTTCCCCCTTCCACTTCCATTTGTTGTGGCTGTTTTCCTCTCTCACACCTGTGTATAACCTTGCTTAGTCTGGCTTCAAATATGATTATATGAGGATTGACAGCAGCTGATAAATAATTGTGATAAAGGGTTTTGTAGTACAGACATAACCTCTCCATAAATAACTGCAAGGGTTATGCATTCACAAAGACTTAGCAGAACCAAGAAAAATAAGTTTATAGGCTTAGTACAAGGACAGCAGGATTTGAAACATACAAAATTAAATTTGATCTACCTTATATTTGTCTGTTTCCTTTTGTTGACAGCTTTTTCTTGTCAGGTCTCTACATTTTCAAAGTGACATTATTGAGTGAATTTTACTACATAAAAAATGAACAATACTTTTATTAATGAACTCAGACTTTTATCTGAGACAGTGAGATGCACACCTTGGGAAAACTAAAATGTGTTTTTCTTGCCATTAGAGATATATGAAGTTATTTTATAGCTCTGTGTTCTCATTAAATTTTGCATGGAACTATTCATCAACAAACATATACTACAAGTAATTTCCATTAAGAACAGCAATATCAAAGTTGTAGTCTCTCACAGTACAACTGCACGAGATTCCAGTGTGGTCATAACACAGTAAGCAGCTAACTGATTCCCTCAGGTAGCATTAACACAGAGGAAACTGTACTGCCCACATGCTTCAGGCAGCTTTCCACTGATTTTCCATTAAGTGTTCTGTCAGTTTTCTTTGCTTGTTGAAAGA
The DNA here is from genome assembly GCA_013400515.1 of Erpornis zantholeuca. NCBI lineage: Eukaryota > Metazoa > Chordata > Aves > Passeriformes > Timaliidae > Erpornis > Erpornis zantholeuca. Next base: position 4,766 of record VZTN01013641.1, on the reverse strand, counting down.
AGCCAAAATAATATACAGAAAAGAAGAATTAGTTAGAGGGGAGAGAATAACAATCTGAGAGTTTCTTTTAGATTTGGGAAGTTTCCCTTTAATTTTTTTCCATTTTTCCAGGAACCATACCTGCCTTGGTGCTTCGTGAAGTGTTACAATGTCTTGCAGGACCAAGATAAAGGTTTTTGTGACATGCTGAAAAACTCTTCTGGTGTTCTGTTTTTTTGTCTCAAATCTATAAATTGTAAATATTACTAGAGGAATGTGTGGGATCGGGTTAGACAAAGGTTGCTACTGGTATAAATACCAAGCATCAAATGTCTAAAAAATACCCAAAGGGAAATATCTGAATATATACCTCAGTTATGCTATAAAATACACTTTTAATATGTAGTCACTTGGTGATGCTCTTGAGTTGTATTTGAGCTTTGGGACTGATAATTTGCAGAAGGGAATGTACTATTTAAATGTTCTTCCATTTTGCCTCCTATCTCTAAGCTTAATCCTGAATTTAGTATGGTACCATTGTACACTCCTCAGCTCTCTCCTAGGTCTCTCCTGCACAGACTCAATAAGCAAAGCTGAAGTCATTGTGAGTTCTGTGCCAGAAATGATCAGTCCAGGTGGTGAGATGCTTCTCACTATTTCCAATCATCTATAAGTATCCACTGAAAATCACTTGTTCAGACTCTCTTCATTGTTGCTAGAGACTCCAGAGAATACTCAACCTCAACTCACCATAAGCCAGTCCTCTTCTGACCACACAAGAAGCCTAAATGAGTATTATATAAAAGATTCCTATTGTTTTGGAAATCCTAAGTTTCTTTTCTGGCTGTTTTTGACCTTGTGAGCTAATCCAGCCCAGTGCAGCACAGCTGGGATCTACCTGAGATAGAGCAGAGACCATGCCATGCTATAGAAACCATCGTGAGGCACATGAGCAAATGTTCAGAAATTTCTGCAATCTCTCTGCTGTAGCAGGAATTTAAGGACCTAACCCATATATTGAAACAATGATAGAAATAGCTGCATCACCTCTGCCCTGGTATTTCCAAGACTTCTTTTCATGCCAGCGTCCCATGGATGCACTAGGGAGCTGAGTCTCCTGAAACTGCAGTTTCTGAAGCCCAGGAGGTGGTGGAGTCACCATCCCTGCAAGTGTTCAAGAGGTGTCTGGACCTGGAGCTGGGTGGTTCAGTGGTTTAGTGGTTCAGGGGTTACAGTGGCAATGCTGGGTGGATGATCTGACTGGATGATCTTAAAGGTCTCTTTCAACCTTGATGATTCTATGATTCCATGATTCTCTGATCCTGGAATTTTTCTGACACATTGCTGCTCATCTGACACAGTTAAACAGAGGTTTTAGACTGATAAATTGATCTAGGAAATCCTGACTTTTATACAAGGCCAGCGAACCTAGTCACATTTTGTTTTTCATCATATCTATCTTTCTGTAGCATCTATTCCCTCAAATGTGTATGATCTTTAATATATTGACTACTTAGATGAAATTACTATAAAGCATAAATACTTATATATGCACTTTATATTCTGTGTTTTAAGAGGGTGTAACAAATGAAAGCTACCTTTGTGATGCCAGAAAATATGCCTTAAATAAATTGCATTTAAAAGAAAATACCTGCAAGGTACACAACTGATGATTTTATTTATGGGAACTCAGTGGGAAGTGGGGGAGTTCATTGGTAAGATCCTGTCTTTCCAAAGTGTATGCATGAAAGCTATGAGTTAGATGTTTTTCCTTTGGCCTCATGATCTGACTAATCACAAGCTTAGAATTTGTAGATGTTGTATTAGTACCAATTTTCCCTAGACTCTGGGTATGCTGATGTGCCATTTGTCTAGGCACGATTTTTTTCAATTTTTTTTCTTGGCTGACAATTTTTTCTTGCTGCAACTTGAACAAGATGCAGCAGACCCTGTCTGAACTGGACATTGCATTTATGTTTCTGTGACATCTCAAGTAAATACTATTTCAAAGTTTTATTATTGGATGTGAGCAGTGAAAACACCCACAAGGAAAATCAGTTAATGCCAAACATTATTTTCACACTGTAACATCCTGGGGGTTGCTTAAACCTGGTCAGCTGTATGGGGATGTAGTGGAAATAGGGTGCAGTAACCAAGCTGAGAAAGCTACTGAAGTGCTGACACTCCATTGCCTGTGCTGTCTTCTTACAGACACCATGGGTTCTCTCAAGGCAGCTTGTAAGCCAAACACACTGGCTGAGCCACCACTACCATCAAGATGTCAGTGAGGTTCACATGAACTTGGACTATTAAATTTATTTTCTCCCTATTCAGCAGTGTACTGACTGATGTTGCTGGCAGATTTGGCAGCAGTTTCTGATCCCAGAGAATCCCCTCTGTCCATGTAGAACAGAATGTTTTGTTGCCACAACTAAAGGGCTGTGGCAATTTTAACCCTCACTCTAGGAACAAAAAGCAAAAGGAGAAATCCAACTATGAATGTTCCTAAGCTTTCAAAAAAAAAAAAAAATTAGAGTTTTGCTTTTGGGTCAGAGTCCTCATCCTGTGTGCTTCATCAATGGAAAGAAACAATTATCTGTTGAATCAGTGCATTCCTCTCCAGCAGATTTCTCAAGCACTATAAAAGAGTCTAATACATTGAACAAGACACCTGTGTTGAAAATTTGAAGGAATGCTTATTACTATTTTGTCTTGATAACTTTTTCTTTCTATCTATTTTTCAAGAAAAGAAAACATTCTCTGTAGTCATCAGTCTGATATGCGTAAAATATTCTGTTTGTTTCTTAATGACCACAGGAAAAATTCTAAAGTTCTATGTTTACTGGAAATTGTATGAATTATGTGAATTATTAGTCATACAACCCCCTTATTTTTTTAAAACAAGGAAGAGCATATGTTTCCAATTTGATGTAAAATAAGGTCATCTTACAGAGAGACAGAAAACACTGAATTCCATATATCAGGAGAAACAGTAATTCAGAATGGCTTTAAAGTATATTGCCACAGCCTGTGCCAGACACTGAAAATATTTTCCACTCTTTCTTCCACCTGTTTTTGTTTTTGTTTTTTTTTTTTTTCTCTCATACAAAACCACTCTTTGCAAGATGAGGGATTTTATATCAGGATTTGACTGTCAACTGAATGTAAGTGATGTTTTTCAACTAACATGTTTGACTATTCAGCACTAATCATTTCTGGTGGAGTAGGTGCCCTTAAAGTTTAAATAGTTGTTCTTGCAATAGTTACTAATTTTATTCACAAATTTCTCCATTTCAAATATAGTTCATGCTGCAAATGCCATAGTGAAACCAGCAACTTCGGTGATCTCAGAAGATAAACATCTTAATTGTAGATCTTAAATTGTTTCTAGGCCGGGTGAAAAAAACCAGACTTTTTTTTACTGCACTCTAACTATACCTATGTGACATCTCAATATAATTTAAATGATGTATCCATGTAGGGTAGAGCTGCTGGAAAGATATTTGAATGATAATTTTTAGGCTGGGCTTTTCAAAACTTGAGTGGTTAACAGTGAATATTGTGGCAGGCTCTGCAAATTTCTACTGCAGAAAAACCTTTAAATTGTTTGTTTCAAGTTTGGGATGAGTAAAATAGAAAGGAATTGGTAAATAATATTTTATAGCAACTTCTGGTTTATCACTGTCTTCTCTTAGAAATTCTTACACCACATGAAAGCATTGATTGAAGCTTAATGAAAATAATTCCCTGTTTCTGAGCATGTATCACTTTGCCCTACTCAGAATCAGAGAATACCCTGAGTTGGAATGGGCCCACAAGGATCATTGAAGTTCAACTCCTGACCCTGCACAGAACAACCCCAAAATCGCACCATGTGCCTGAGAGCATTGTCCAGGCAGTTCTTGAACACCAGAAGCTTGGTGCTAATTATTTTATGAGTATTTGAATTGCACCCAGGTACAGTTGCACCTGACTAACAGAGTTCTTTAGTGATCTGAGAATCAAACTGTGTGGATTTCATTCCTGACTTGCTTAGTTAGCCTAGGCATTCTCCTTGTGTACCAAAATGGAGGGTCACTGGGGCAAATGTGTTGCTCAGAGTACTTCATATCTCCCAGCAGCAAGTAGACTGCTTGTAAGCAAGCAGCAAGTAAGAGCATCTCTTATGGTCCAACTTCCTTTAGGGCTAGATCTGCTTAAAGAGTATTGCTGTTACTCAGCTGTCCTGCCAGGTTTGCCTGGGAAGAAAGACCTCCAGCAGAAGCTAAGAACTACCTCACAGGTGGCTTCTCCAGCGAGCTGAGGCAGTGGCTTAAAAGGAGAGATGGGCAACTATTACTTTCTTCCAAAAGAAAAAGTTTAAAAAAATGAAAATAACAAACAAAAAGCACCTGGGCTGAGGACTGGTACCTGCACTCACCCCAGGGGTAGAAGCAAAAGAGGTCATGGTTCTAGAAGTAGTGGTTTTTATCAGGTTAGATGGGTGGGATTACATGGGGCATTGTCCAGTGAGGAAACAGATAAGGAAAACTTACAGGTCAGGGGTCCAGTGGGTCAGAGGTTGGGATCTCATGGGTGGGCTAAGCCACCCACAACTGGGGGAACATGGGAAACTCTGTTCATGTGCTTATATTTGGAGGCTTAGATGTAATAGAAACCTCTGCTTTTAGGGGGTGTATTGCTCCATATTGCTCCATCACTTTGCTTTTCATTGCAATTGCTGTCTTTTTGGGAAGCAATGGATGACTGGGGGACAAGGATTGTAAGGCACTGAGGTGTATTAGGAC
>VZTN01013637.1:0-32838 GCA_013400515.1 Erpornis zantholeuca | reverse complement strand
AACCTAAACAGTTCTATGATCAGTGTGGCATCAATATTGCTCCCATATTAAATCCAAAACAGAGCACTGTATGAGCTACTAGGAAGAAAATTAACTCTATCCCAGCCAAAGCCTGCTCTCTCTTAATTTCTGCTATGGTGAATTTGTGAAATGACTAAATGTCATAAGACTTTTGTTTTATATATATATATACACTTACATACATAATATGAGGGATGGAAATACAGACAATTAACCAGCAAATTTTAAGACTGTTCACACAATTTTTGGCACAGGAGAGGCTCAAGACTGTTTCATGGTTGACTCCTTAATTACCTGGAAACAGTGAAAGTAGAAGTTAGAAGTGATGGCAACTTTACTAAAGTGATGGAGGAATAGATAGGCAGTAGATAGATGAAAGGAGTCCCTCTTCCAGAAGAAAGGAATCCTGATTGAATCCACAATCTTCATGTCACAGACTTGCATTAGTTTGATTTACTACAGCTGATGTCAGAGGGACCTGTGAGGTCACTGGTCCCAGTAGAGACTGCACACCAGTGTTACTGCAGCCAGCTTTGCTTCACCCCATACACTTCCCTGTCACACCTTATATAACATAAGTGATCTCAGGAAAATCAGGCAAACTCTCCTTCCCAACTGTCTTCTTTCTCTGACCACCCCCCACCTCCCCTCAGTTTATTTGGAACCTTTCGACACACTAAGTTATAATGATATGACAACAATGTAATTTTAAATACAACTCTTTAGGTATCAGCTGAACCCTGATACCTCAGTTTTATAGCAGTATGACAGAGTATAGCCACAGAATACCGGAGGAAAATACAAGCATTTAGACAGAAAGGTGTCTAGAGCAGACTTGAGAACCTTAAAAAAATTGGGTCTTGAATATATCTAGACGGTATTCTAATAATAACAATGCTAACTGTAAAAAATAAACACCACAAAAAGAGGCTACTCGGTCATTGTTTTGTTTTCCATTACACCTTAGTAGAAGACAGTTTTTTGTTTGGTTGGTTTTTTTTTTTCTTTTTGACCATCAAAATTTCAAAGATGAAAATTTTGGGAAACCATTTACCTGCTGGTGTTGTCACTGACATTGTTAAAAGTTCTTCAAATGAATGACAGAAATGAAGGCAATCATCATGAACAGTATGGGATATGATCTTGATTGACAATGTCTAAGACATGTACTTTACATGCAATTACAGTCAGGTCTATCACTTGGAAAGCCACTTACATGTGAATAGATATAAACTCCCTTTTATTACAATTTTCCAAACTGCAGAAGAAATTAAAGAATGAGTCTTCTCATCATATCTCAACACACATAAAGATAATGAAAACATTGATTCATTGACTATAAATTTTAACACTTCCTCATACAAGAATTGCAATAGAGAAAAATAAAATTTCATTATAAAGAAAAATAACTGAATGACAAAGTCAAAATTATGAATAACATTGTAGAAGTGCAAGATGTGATCTTGCCATCTGTGACTCTTGCCATCGTAGGACAAAGACTCTAATTTATCCTGTTCCTGTTTTACATGGTCTTTCATATATCTGTTCTCCTTCCTATTATTTTCTGGGTTGTCTTGTCATTCTGTTTACCTCACATGAACACAGATTTCTCCTTTCTCCCAAATTTAGAAAATTTTTATTTAGTTATTTTTATCGTGCTTGTCTTGTCTTAGTGTTTTGAAAGGGCAAAGGAAGAAAAGAACATCATAAACGAGATTATTAGTATTATATAAAATCTCTGAGAATGCAGAACTATGACAATGGCGGAGGGGCTCCTATTAGCACTGCAGTCAAATACCACTGTGGAAGATTTTGTCTGTGGAAAGGCTGATGTGGCAACTGCATAATGGATAAATTAATGTCACACAGCTCTGATTACAGTCACATGTACCATTATGTCATAGAAGTTACCTTATGTCTGCATGACTTTTAAATCAGACTGTGCCCATGGACATTAATGAACTCTCAAAATCACATAAATCCAAAAAGCGTTGCTTGCAAATCTCAGTATTAATACCCACTCTATCTCTTCAATGATAAGAAAATAAAGTTTAATTTCAGACATTTTTTGGAGAGGATTGTCTTTGTACTTAAAAAAGATTATATGCTTATGTACTTTTAAAAGAAAATATTAGTGTATTCATTATCTTAAAATGTAAGATATTGGGATCTTATGGTTTAAGATATTTTAGAGAGAAACCTTAAATATGAAAGTCTGGCTACTCCTCAATCACAGAATGATAGAAAGCATGGTTGGAAGAGGCTGTGAATTTTTCAAATCTCTCCAAAGGCAAAATTGATTTCAACTATGTTATGGTTGTCAGATAGTATTATAACCTGCTTTTAACATTTTCAGTGCTGGAAACTTCATCATCTCCAGTATATAATTATTCTTACATTCCTGAAGAGTTCCCCTGCTACAAAATAAGGAATTTTATCTCATGGGGAACAGTTTGCTTCTTGGTTTTTTGCTGGTATGGGAAATTATCTAGACCCAGTCTGAACACGTTTCAGATGTTCAAGATGAAACTGAGATCACTGCAATGTGGAAATTGAGAATTTCATGTAGCAGGGCTAGAATGAGAGTAGCAGCCACTTGTGGGGTGGGTAACATCCTTAGCAACATGTGGCTGGAGAGCTGTGATTTAACCCCTAAAAAAATTGTTAGATTTAGTCTTACTTTGTCACATCTGAAACAGGTTAGCTTGCAGCACTCATAGGATTATAAACAAAAATCAGGCTGTATTTTATGAGTTCTTTGGAGGGTTTATGAGGTTTTATTACATTTCTTCTAATGAGAATTGTGATGAAGAAGGACTTTTTAAGTGGGACTGGCTCATTCTATTCAGCAATGTGTCAGTATCCCTCAAGGAGACAGTAGGAAAGGCAGTCCAAGTCAGTAATTTCCTAACAAGTTGGTAGTGGGGTCAGTCCCCTATATTGTTCCAAAGTGATTGCCATCACAGTTCATGATTGTTGTCATATTCAGAGACAAACAAAAGATGACAATACCAAAATGATTTGATGAAATGATCAAAATTATTTGCCATAGCGAAGAGTTTTCTGATTTCGTTGTTGCTATTCTTACTCTTATTGTTGAATTGTTGTTCATATAAACTAATTAAAAGTAAAGACAGTACCTCTTTGATTAATATGTTTTTCAGAGAACTATCACTGATTGGTACATTATTTCAAGCTTTGAGACCTTTGAGCTTCCTTAGAGATTTCTCCTGTTCATAATTAGCTGTGTTAAAGGCCTTACAATAGGCATGTAATCAAGAGCTAGAAGAAATGATTTGATATTCTCTACTAATTGTTTTCCATCTACAGAGAATTTCATCCTGAGAAGCACCAGTATGAATTAGATGGATAGAGTATATTGATGAATTTTTTAAACTCCATGTTTATTATCCCCTCCTTATGCTATAGTGTTATTTCAATATAGGACAATAACCATTTTAAGAAAGGAAGTATTGATAACCCTCTTTCATTGATAAAACCAGGGCTTTATCATAGGACTTGTAAAGAAATTCTCTGAGACAGATCAGCAAGAGAAAAATATACCAGTTCTTATGACAAAATCTTTCAGAAAATTACCTTCTCACATGTAAATGGAAAGAGGAGTTTTCTCACTGGACCACTCATCAGTTGGATACTAATGGTAATAACTAGGTCCACTACATAAACAAAAAGGAAAAATATACTTGGACTCTGATCAGTCTAGTGCCTTGTAGACTACATTCTCAGCCAGGAAGAAAACACTATCCTTCTCATTTGTCCAATGCAATTTGTTGCATTTCTCCTCTTCTGGAGAAGTGAGGGCTTTGGGGAAACCGAATTTGAACTTTCCAGTACCTTAAGGGGACCTTGAATTAGCTATCTAGAACACTTTTATAGTCAGTGAGGAAAAAATAAGATTTTCTGCATTGTGAATCACCCAACCTGGTTTAGATTTACATATTTAACTTAAAATAGATATCACTCTAACAGTAACTTCCCTTCCATTGATAACAACAGAAGACAAATGGCTTAGTCAGACAAACACATGGGGTGTAAGTAGGAGAAATTTTTTTATATTGCTATCTGAAAGTTCAGTCAAGAATAATTTGCCAAGGCAGAGCAAGTGTTCAGTAAATGACTCGTTTGCTGAAATAAACCCCAAGTTATTACACAGTTAAAGTGCCAGCTGAGCTAAGGTTCATCATCGACTCTATAGCAGGGTACCTTCAGTCTAAGAATTGTCACACAATATACCTGATTATGCTGATATGCATATTTCAGGTATGCTCATCCTCAGTGAATCGGGTGCTGGAGCGAGCCGTGGCAGGACCGGGCACAAGGAAGACAGCCACCTCACAATGTCAAACAGGGGGAAGAAGCTGTGGAGTGCAGTCTGGAATCTTGTTTGAGCTTGTACCCTGACACACTGACACCAGCACCTCTTTACCGCTCCACGCCACAGTGTTTTTGCTTTCCCTTTTGCTTGCAGTGGTTCAGTGGGGTGGAGAGGCACTACACACTGCAGCAAGTACTCTAAGGACATTTCTGGCCACTAAGGAGCATGGATCAGGAGCTGGCTGAATAATTTTAATGTTTGCTAAATGTGATTTGACCTAACAATGAAGTTCCAGTGCACTTTTTAGACTTTAAATTCTTACTCCACTTCCATCTCTCTTCACTCACTTCCAAGCTGATAATTTAAAAAATTCCAGTGGCATCACTTAAAACCTGCATGCTACACATCTTAAGTCTTTTCTCTCCTTTCCTTTCCTTTTCCTGTTTCTACTGTGCTGTATAAAAACAACTAGAGAAGGCAGTCTGTAAAAAGTTGTGCACCTGTCAGAGCTCACTTCCACTGGTAGATTTTACTCAAATTCATTTCCTATCTGTCCAGGGAGCTGCTGGAGTCTTCAATTTTCTCATGCCAGGAGACTATTCATGAAGTAATTCACACAGTTAATTCCAGACCCAGCTGACCCTTTCACCCTACACAATGTGACTTTTCACCTAAAGGAACTACTCACAGCAAAGCACATCCCCAGAGTGTTGGTATGTGAACTATTAGTTCTGCAGCATTCTTTCTATCTATTAGATATCCAGACTGTTTTTACAAATGCAGTGACTGAGGTTGCTGGGGTTTGCATGGTGCTTTCACCATGCAAATATAAACCATCCTTGGGCGATGTATGGAAAATATGTCAAATAACAAGAAAAACTATCAAAACTGAGACATTCAGTGAGTCTGAAAATTCCAATATCCCCTCTCTGCAAGTGGCCACTAGCGCATGCTTTAAGGAAAAGTCTAAGAAAAACTGAAGAAAAAGAATAACCTTTCCTCAGAAGGAGTGCATTTTTTAACTCTCACTCTTGGATGACTGCTTATGCTCAGGATCACTGAAACTCTGTCTTTGTCAGAATAATAATAAAAAGAAAAGAATAGCCTATGGTTAATTTTGTGGATGGTCCCATGGCTCACGTAAATGTCTGATTCATTTAAGTCGTCTACAGTCTCAAACTCTTTAATAGGCTGTGCCATTCCTCCTGAAGGAAGGAATTCTAGAGGTTAATTACATATTTTAAAGTATATCCATTTTCTTTTTAGCTGAATGCTGCTTTCCCCCACCCCCCACAACCTTTCCTTCCCTTCACTGTTTTGTATTCTAGCATATCTTTCTCACTTTCACTTTGTTTTTCTTACTCCTAGCATATTTTGCCATCTTAGTTTTTGTTTTATGGAAAGCTACAGCAAGAAGTATGACTCTAAGGGCTGCATTTTCACTAATTCTGGAGGTCCAATAATATGGATGCAAAATACATATTTGGTCAACGCAATCTATAAAGTTAATATAATGCAAATTAAATCACATCCAGGCTGTGAAAACATTGACATGGGGTTAATTCCAGTTATTAAAACAGCCATGACAAAAGCCCTGAAATAAAATTTTCTGGATCAATAAATTCATAAATTATGAGATTTCTTTTCCAAACAATGCACAATGAAGTGATCATAGATATCTCTGGCAGAATCCCTAATGAGTATTTTTTTACCATCTACAAGTACCAAACAAATTTTCACTGTTCAGTGATGCTGTTGAGATTTTAGAATATGATCACTGTTTGTCATGCGAGATGAATCTTATTGCAGTGTTGTCTGAATGAAGGTGAAATTTATGCTATACAATTGTAGCTATTACCTTTTTGCAAGATCCAAATATAATAACGTTTGCATATATTAGTCTTGCAAAGCCATAGACTAAAATCCTGGCTCCATTTCTATGATGACAATATAGAAACCATTTTAAATTAATTATTATTTTTACATGACAGTGGTATGTATTATTATGCTATTTTCTCAGTTTTAATTCCACAGTGCTTAAGGCCTTTGGTTTTGTCTTTTTAAAACTCATTTAGTAGTAATGACCTGGATACTAGATGAATGTTAACATATCAACCACTTCCCGTTGTCCTCCCTTGCTCTCAGTCCAATAAAGATTAAAGGAATTAAAACATGTTTTATTGTATGTTTTCCTCTTAAAAATGAAAACAAACCAAACTTGAACTAGATAATATGATGCCAGGAAAAATGCAGCGAGGGAAGTGAACATAAAGGGAAGAAGCAGAAAGTAAATAAAAAGAGAAATAAATGTGAAAGAAGAAAACAAATGTAATTTCTTTCATGAAAAGCATGCAAAATAATAATTACCTGGAAATTTTAGGGCAGTGTGTTGAAGCAGAACTCAGGGATAATTGCACAACAGGAAAGACATGGAGATTTTTCTCTTGCCATAACTGTCTTTCTCAAGTTCAGATAGCACAAAAGTAGGGTTTAGGCGATTACATGCCTAAATTGAATTGAAGTCTTCTTTGGCATAATTATATATGCTATCACAGAAAGTATTTAATGCATACTCTTAGTTGTATATTGTTAATGCACTTATAATATTCACTGAAAAAAAGAAAGAGTCCAGGCTAACCTTGATTTTAACCAATATTCTTAATATTTATTCATTGTTAATGGTTATTTGGTTAAATAGCAAGAGGCATTCTGAGATACTTCTACATGCAGCTTTCTAATAGCTGTCTGTTCTTCAGTGTAGGTTCTTCATCTGAGCAGTACCTGCAGTACAACACTGAAAAGAGCAGATATTATTCTATCCGTAACTTCACTGGCTGATAAACCAGAAGCAATTTGAAAGCATAAAACACATTGCAGTGGTTATTATTGCTGGTCTGTTTTTACCATTTTCTCCTTTACATTGTAGATTTAAACTAGTATTTGTTCCACAGTCATGTCCCACAGAGCAGAATGGAAAAACATAATTTTAGCAAGAAATAGAACACATTCACACATACTGAATAGGAAAAAATGAAATAACACTCTTATATTTTTATGAGGTGTAAGTTGTGCCAAATTCAGCTAGACAATGCGTGTAGATCTAAAGCTGTAGAAAGCTCCACCTTGCAGAAATGTATTTTATGTGTGTTTAGAGATATTCAGTAGAACTGACCCTCCAAGGAACACAATTTCCTTTATGAAAGAGAAATTTAACTCTCAGAATTTTATGCATAGTATGGTTTAAGAGAACTGAAAACTCTAGATAAACACATAAAATCACAGCTGGAAAAGTCTAGAAGAAAAAACAGCAATAAAGAAATAAAAAATTGCTAACATTCTTTGCATTCTTAAACATTAAATTTTCTGCCTGTATTGCTGTAACAGGAATCATTGAAACTTAAGGTCTGTTCAATAGATGTTGTTTTCTATAATTTAAAATAGCTGAATAAATTAGATTAGAAGGTATCCCCAGAGCCCATCTGATGCAAGGCCCCCTGAAATCAGGACTAAGTTTAATGTTTGATCAGATTGCTCTGGATCTTGCCCAATCTTTTTTCTGTGTACTTTTGAGAGGAGCATGTCTTCATCTTATTTATAACAATCTATTAGGTAGTTGAATGTAGCAGCAAGACTACACTAACAATACTTCCTCAGACTGAAAAGAAAAAATAAAAATTCACCTGTTTTCTCAAACCTTTCCTGGAAAGTTGTCAGGCTCTGGAACAGCTTGTCAAGGGGAGTGGCTGGGTCATCATCCCTAGAGGTATTTAACAGAATTTTAGATGTAGCACTGAGGGACACAGTTTAGTGGTGGATTTAGTGTTGGGTTAATGATTGAACTTGATGATCTTGATGGTCTTTTCCAACCTAAAGGATTCTATGTTTCTACAATTGCAGTCTCCAGCCCTCTTCATAGCTCTACCAGTAGCTCTCCAGTTTGTGAATGCCTTTCTTGTACTAGGGAGCCTAAATTTCAATGCAGCACTCAAAGCCTGGTTTCAGATGCCAAATAGATTGGGATAACTCCTGTCGGGATAATCCCTTCTCTCACCTTCCTGTCTGTGCTTTCACCGGGGCTGCTCGGTGAGCAGTTACCCCTGGCAGCCGCGAGGGAGCACTGCTGACTCAGGATCAACTGGCTACCAGGACTTCCAAAGCCTTTCCCTCAAAGCTGCTTCCAAGCCAGTTAGGACATTACTCTTGCAAGGGTTTGTTCCACTCCAGCAATTGTGAAATTTCATGAGCCTCTGTTGATCCATTTCTCCCAGCACACTGAAATCCCTTTCAATGGTCACTTTTCCCTCCAGCACATCAAGTACTGCTCCCCATTTGGTGTCATCCATAAACTTACTCAAGGTACTTTTCATCTATTCATTCTACCTGTTAGTGAAAGACATTAAATAGCATCACTCGTTTTCACATGAAGAACACTTCTAGAAACATAAGACAGCCTCTTTAGAAGTCTCGGCTTGCTCTATTTTCCCATTAGGGTCCTGTTGTCGTATAGCTGTCCCACTGTGTATTCAAAAATGGTTTTGTATTGCTTCGATTCTGAATTCTCTCTTCATCCATACTGCTTTTCTACCACGCTTGTTTGCCTTCCTGTACAAAAGGGTTAAGAATTCTTGTGCCCTGAAGAGATGATTCTTGAGGATCATCCTACTCTGCTGGGGCCTTTTGCTCTTCAGAGCTACCTCCTAGGAGAGTGTTCAGGTATTTCCATGAAAAAGCGTAGGTCAGCTCTCCTGAAGACAAGGGCTGCTATTCACTTTCACAGAATCACAGACTGTTTAAGGTTTGTTGTGATGCCTTCACATTGTCAAGTCTAACCTCTTCTGCTGAAGCACGGTCAGCTAGGGCAGGTTGCCTAGGACTCTGTCCAGAGCTTGCCCCTCGCTCTCAGGATTTTAAACTTTAACATCATAAACACAATGGAATCTTCCATTAGTCTCCAAAATCCTGACTATTTTTCCTGGTTTATAATCAGCAGATCCTGCAGAGCATGTACCCTAGCTGGCTTGCCAAACTTCTGTGTCTTTGCTTTTGCCCTGCATCTCAAGTAGATGCCAAGGTAAAATTTCTCATGACTTCTACAGCCTTTAACCATGAGGCTTCTTCCTCTATGATCTGTAAAGAAGTCTTCCTCTGTTTCCTCCCCTTGTTGAGGTCTTCTGCAGGAAATATCTACCAATGTACTCCTATGTCTCTGTGATCTCAGTAAGATTATTTCTGAGTGCACAAGAACTTCCAGTTTTACTTCTTGGTTTTCATGATGAATGTATTAATGAACAGGTGTTTAGGACAATCACAAAGATGGACAGCTTTGTTTGGAAGTGTGATAGTCTTCTACATCATGCTGTCCCAAAGAGCTTCCTATGTTCCATACCATTCTTCCACTTTTCCTTGTACTTCATGTACTCTTCCCTTCTCAATCTCCATATAAGGCCTTCATCATCAGGTGAATCTATATCTTGTCATTTAAATAACTTCAAGCCATCTGTCTTTCTATGTAATATGGATTTGGGATTTTTTTTGCACATGTGAGGTTTCTGCAAAGATCCTTTCTGTGTCCTTCTCCTCCCTCATGTTATACCACGTACTCCTCTTCTTACACCATGTACTCAGTTTCTCCCACAGCTCTTTTACTTGACAGTCTGGTGACTCTTGTGGTGTACTACCCACAGCTCTCAGCCCTGGGGCAGGAGAAAGTGCAGACACCTCTGGAAACCTGGTATTTGGTCACCCTTGTCCTTCCTCAGGAGTTGTGCCTTGGTCAAAGCCAGGTCATCCTGGGGTGGGAGGTGGGGAAGGGGTGACAATGCATGTTCTCTTGGAAACCTCATGCCCTGACATACCTTTGCTGTTGTGGGACTAAATGCACTAGTGCCATGTGGTCACTTTCACACACCTCTGGGTGTCCTGGATGTCCTATCCTATCAGCACCATCTGCTGAGTGCTGACTAATATCTTCTCTTGATATGCTCCTTTTCTACAAATTGTTGGACAGTGCTAGGAATGGACCCAGGCTTTTCTTGGTGGTTCCAAGCAATAGGACAAGAGGCAATGGGCAGAAACTAATGCACAGGAAGTTCCACCAGGAAATGAGGGAGAACTTGTTTTCTGCTTGGGTGAACAAGTACTGGAACAGACTGCTCCACTGGTTGTGGAGTTTCCCTCACTGGAGATAGTCAAGAAACATCTGGATGCAATCCTGTGCCATGTGCTCTAGGGTGACCCTGCTTGAGCAGGGGGTTGGACCACATGACCCCTGTGGCCCTTCCAACCTTTCCCGTTCTGTGACTGTGAAACCTGGTTTAGATTATTTTTGGTAATTAACTTAAGCTGTATAATTTTTACAAATACAAATCCTCTGTTTTGCAACTGAGAAAGGGCAAGAAAGAAGGACCTCCCTGCAACACAGTGACAAATGATCCTTCAGTGCTAAAGAAACCCACCTCAAAGAATTGCAACCACCTCAAAGAATTCTTTGGGTTTGGTGTTTTTTTGCACCTACCTCAAAGAATTGTTTGGGTTTGGTTTTTTTTTCCTTTTCCTTTTAAGAGGCTTGGGACAATATGTATTAATAGAAAGATCAGCAGACATGAAATCTTGGAATTTGTTTCTTGGGAAATCTTCTTGACTATAAAATTTAATTCCCATTTATTTAACATCTTCTAGCCTGTTCTGAGATTTTAAAGGACAGATGCTCCCCCACCCTTACTTCTCTCACAGTTTCAGTGAAATGTTTTTAAATGGAAGCTATATGAATAACAATTTTCAGAAACAAAGAGCATTATTTTATCTTATTAGAAATTGGCACTTACTGTACAAGATTTGTTACTACAAAATTAATGCAAGAGTTATTCATTGTTCTTGATAATTAAGTAATTTGGATTGGATGACTTGATACTCATCATAATCTTTTATAAATATAAATTAGTCTGAGCATTGCTAAACAGCAGTTTTAAAATAAACAAAAGGAAGTACAAGATATGATGAAATTATGGAAGGTTTTTCATAGGATATTATGAATCCCAAAACATAGATTTAGGAAGGATTAGGAATATTCATGGAAGAAAATTCTGTGAAATACAGTTAAACAAAAAAAATGGTCTTTAGCTCAGAAAATACTAAAACTTCAGATTAACTGCTGATTTCTGAAAGGGTTTATTTGGGGAAGTATCACTAGGGGATTATACCAACTGTATTCACTATAATTTTTTTCCTAACATTGAATATTGGACTAGATAAATTTTCGGCATGTTCTAATATGGCCATGTTCTTACAAGTTTTGTGTCAACACAAGCTCTCCTTGGTCTAAACAGACTGAAAAGTCATATTTGCTTCTAACATTTCATCAACATTCCTTTACTCCAGTCCAAAATCCCTAACTTTCCTAATGTACAAAGAGCCTCTGACTGGGACATGTTAAAACCACTTTTAAAAGCACTGATTTGAACCAAGCCAAATCTGGTTTCGTGAATAGCTCATCTTAGGTGACTAATAAAAAAGCACCTTTTTGACAAATATGCCTCTGAACTACTGCTTACAACGTGCATGAATGTTACATAACATAGATATGTCCTCGGTTTGGATAATTATATTTAAACTAATCTCACTTCATTGCTAACACACAAGGTTTACATTGCACAACTGTGTGATCCAGTTCCTGGCATTCCATTTATACAGATATATTCCATGCCATATGCTAAATATTTTTTAATCCTCTAACAAATTACTTTTTCAGCTAGGAAGCACAGTAATGATATTATTTTATTCACATTCGTTCTTGAACTGAAATAGATTTTTTTCCTGAAAAAGCAAGAAGTATTTTATGTCTACTCCAAATGTCAACCATTATAAAATGAGTTGAATAATTTCTAGGCCTGGATGAAGAGTTGCACTGATACTCCTAGAAAGTCAACTTTACGTTTGCACATTTGAAGGCTCGCACCACAGAAATTATAATTTATGTGAAATTACATAATATATGGGATAGTAAGAATCCCAAATCTCTCAAATCTCTTGACACAGAAGCAATTAAGTAAGCCAGGCAAGGGCCTGCATCCTTCACAACTGCAACCAGGCATGCACACACAATTGCTTCACAGCACTTTTACATTTAAACTCTGTACTCAGAAAAAACTCCAATAGAAACATTTTTTTTTTCCAATTAACATTATCTTTGGAAAGACCTATGTCCCCTGGAAACGTAAACCTGCAGCAGTTTAAAAATTTTCTGATGCTGTTTCTGATACCTCTCATCAATGATCACGCCGTAAAAGATTCAGTGCTACAACAACTACTGCAAGGAAGGTCTCCCCTTAACAATAGTATGAAGTCGTATGACAATGAGAAATGTGCAACCATCTCTATTTCACATTATTGTCCATCCTTGAAAAAAACTCATTCCTATTTCTCTTTATTGCCTTTGTCTTTCTAATCAGATTCAAGCCCGTAAAAGTAATTTCTGTTTTTTTCCCTGATTAAATTTCATTGATACCAAGCTTGAAATAAATCCATTAATTTCAAACCAAAATTAGTCCAAATGTAAATACTTTCTGAAAATAAGACAACTACTGACTTTTGTTGTATGTTCAGATATATCATTCCCCTGTGCATCCCTAACAAATTCCTTGGATGAAAAACAGCTGTTATCCTAAGAAAATGGATTTTGACACCTTCCTGCTCTTTCTTCTCTTGCCCACACCACAACGGAGATCTACAGTTTCCTTTTTTGAGCGAGACTAGCAGAAAATGTGACTGCAGCAGGTAGTAGCAGGTCTGATATATTTGGTTCCAGTTAAGTACTCTCTTTAGAGACATTTAGCTGATATTTTTTGATTCAAGAGTCTCAAAAGCCATGAGAGGTTCACAGAAGGAAGTAGTGAAATAGTAGCTATTCAAGATTCTGAGATTATTAACAGAGGAGTGAGCTGGGAAAAGATAGGAAGGCATGGGGTAATAAACAGCAGGGACACAACAGACACAGGAACTCTGGATATGCTCAAATCCCTGGAACAAAATTGGTTTAGTACAAGAGGGCTGAAAGAGCTGGCTACTGTGATTTTTGAATTCAACTGCCTGTCATCTGCAAAGAACTACGGTGATGATGGGGAAGTGTCTGACTAGTAAAAAATAGAAAAAAAGTCTAATGTTATGGCGATTTTGCCTTTAGAAAAGGCAAAGCAGCCCATATGGGTCCAAGAAATGAACTGGTCGGCATCATGCCAACCCCTAAAAAGGTCACAAAAGATTTAGTCTTAGATTCTACTCCAAGCACATGAAGGATAACAGTTTCTGGCACAGATTTACAAAGAGCTTGACAAAGACAAAAACTTTCTGCTATGAAACAAATGATCATGTTGATGAGGAGACACTGGTGGACATATTCTATCTTGTTATGAGTAAAGCTTTAACAGCATTCCCATTTGAAAATTGAGAAAACACAAACCTTTCTTTTGAAAAATGAACTACTAGATTAATTGAAAATTGGCTGTTCTGCCAAGCACAAATAGCAGTGATTATTGGCTTGATTTTGGCTGACAGCCTGCAGCAATCAGAGGTTTCCAGAAGCCTATTTTTTCCCCCATATGTATTCAACATCTTCATCAGTCACTTGGGTAATGGGATAGAGTGTACCCATACACAAATTTGTAGATGACTATAAACTCAGGGGAGTTGTTGGCACAGAATTTCAGTCCAAAATTAATTTTAAAAAATTGAGGAGTGGAGTCAACAAAACCTTCCTGATTTGTGTTAAGACAAAGTTCAAAGTCAGAAACTATGATTGAAAATCTGGTACATTTCTACAGACTAGGATCAAACAACCAAATAGTGCTACTGCTGGGAAGAGCTCTTATTGTATTCACAGGACCAGGTTTTGGTAGCAGAGGGATGTAGGGGTGATTTCTGTGAGGATCTGCCAGAAGCTTCCTCCATATCTGGCAGAGCCAATGCCACTGGCCCTAGAATGGATGCACCACTGGCTAAGGTCAAGCCAATCAGGAATCAGTGATAGTAATTCCTCTGTGATAACATATGTAAGAAGGGGGAAAAAAAAGCTAATGTGCAGATGTAATTGTGGACAGAGAATAGGTGAAAGGAACAACTCTGGAGACACAAAGGTCAGTAAAGGAAGAGGGGGAGAAGGTGCTCCAGGCACCAGAGCTGAGATTCCCCTGCAGCCCGTGGTGAAGAAATTGGTGAAGCAGCTGCGCCCCTGCAGCCCATGGAAGTCAATAGGAGTGCATCTCCTGCGTCCTGAGGAGGAGATCCATGTCACAGTGAGTGGATGCCTGAAAGTGGCATGCCATGCCTGGCTGTGGTCCCATGGGAAGCCTGTGCTGGAGTAGGCTCCTAGCAGGGACCAGAGTTCTTCCAGCAGATATAAAATCCAAGGGAAGGGAGAGTCAAGGCATGTGCCCACCTCATGCTTTGGCTTAAGTAGCATTTGGCTTTCCTGGGCCCTTCTCCAGGTGGGGCTTCCAGCCATTTGGCCACTCAGGAGCTGGATTAGGGGGTCCAGGGTTGGGGTGTGCACCATTTCATACAGTGTGCCAGTGATTAGCGGGTACTGCAGGGCTGGGATACAGGGTGTTTAGGGATGTATGGAGCAATGCATCATCTCAACAGGGCAAGACTTAACTTGTCCCTTTCCCCACACATTCACCTGAAAGGTTTTGAGTCAGCAATCTCCTCTAGCCTCTCACAGTTTTTAAGACTTAGTTTACTTCTCATTATCCTGTTCTGATTTTGTTGGTAATAAATTCAATTAATATCCCCAAGTTCAGTCTGTCTTTCCCATGACAGTATTTGGTGAGGCATCTCTCCCAATATTTCTCTCAATTCACAAACTCTTTGCTATATTTTCTATCCCCTCTACAGTTGTGAATGGGAGTGATAGAGTGGCTTTGTTGGGTACCTGGCATACAGGCAGGGTCAACCCACCACAGAGCTTAAATATTGTAGTGAACCCTAGATGGAAGTGTGCAGTGTCATTGCATGGGAGACAAACAGTGCATTGGTCTATGTTGAGAGGAATATGGCTAAAAGATCAAGGAAAGCTGCTGTCACTCTCTGTCTGGCATTAATGAGGTTATACCCAAAGTATGGCATATAGATTTGCCGTCCATCCAATTCAAGAAGAATATAGAGAAACTAGAGAATTTCAGCAAACGCTTCCATTATGAGCAGGGACCCAGAGCACACGTGTTGAGAAGGGAGGATGAGGGAACAGTTGTTCAGTACAGAAAAGAGTAAGGGGAAATCTAGTAAATGTCTATGGTCATTTGAAGGGCAGCTGCAAAGACAAAAGAACTATACTCTTCACAGTAGCACCAAAAAACATAATAAAGCAAAGTTGCCATAAATTTTTGTCTTTGACATTTTAGGCTGGAAAAAAATTATTTAATATGGTAGTGCAATTGCCAGCATAACACAGCACTGGGACTTGTTGGCTAGGGAAGTCAAAATACTTCTGTTCTTGGATATTTTCAGTGCTCTGCTGCACAGTCTTTGCTGACCTGGCCTGATATTGGCAACCATCCCCCTTCAAATTGAAAGTTGTACTAGATGACCTCCAGAGTTGCTAAGTCTTGTTCTTTTATTGCAAATCTTAGCAATTTTTATAGCTTAGTGAAGACCTGAGATCAAGATCATGAGATATTGACCATAGGAGAAACCCAGCTTTCATTAAAAAGAAAAGAGAAAAATAAACAACCAAACCAACCAACCGAAACAAAAAAAAACCCACCAAAAATCAAACCTGTGGAGAGTGCTCATGCAAAATAAACAAAAACAAAAAAGGAACTAAAACACAAAATATTTATAAAGAAGGCCACCTGAGATTTGTTCTGATATTTCAGATATTCTCCTGGTATTTAGGAGCCTTACCCATGTTCTGTGAAATCCAAAATCTGATATATGCAAATCAAATGCAGTATGCAAGATTTTATTCTGGTACAAAAGTGAACATAAGGCTTCAGAAACAGGCATGAAAAAGAATAATTATTTAAGGTGACTTTGTTTATTTTTACTCATATATAAACAAATCTTTTTTTGCGTGTTGTCTATACAGTGAAATTCATACATGAGAGTTTGTAAGAAAAGCAGCAGCATCCTGTGATGTTCATAGGTCTTAAAAGAAAGAATGAGGTAACATAAATCTGTTACCTCATCAAGGGCATTATAAAAAAGTAATTGAAAAAAAAAAGGGTTAGTGTTACCCAGCAACCTTATTCTCTTACCTGATTATTATAAAACTTTTTCTGAGATTTAAAATGATTGAATAAACACGTTCCTTCACCTTGTGAGATGCAGTTGCACATGCAAGCATATTGCACTGGAGCTCAGGTTTTGCCCCAAGTAGTTAAAAATGTGGAGCAGTACTCATATTTTTCTTAAGTCCAAGGTCATCAGACTTTAAAAAAAACCCCAAAACTATGCAGCATGCATTTAATGAAGGTGTAGTGGTAGTAGATGAAATAGCTCTTGATTCTGCCTTCTCCTTTTCAGGTAATTTGTTTCTGGGAGTGAGCAAGCACCAAGATTCCTGTGCTCATAAGAGTAGACATCAGCAGCCTTGTGCTAAGCAAAGAACATTCTGCACTTCTGTTTTCCAAAACTCCCTTTAGCAACTTTAGTTGACATCCACCTTTCTTGGATAGCTGCCCACCATGAGATGTGCAGTAGGGTTTATATGACTTTGCACTCTGTAGAACTGGGGTGCAATAAATAAACTCTGTTTTTGTGCTTTTCAATCTGCACACAGCATTCAGTAAGTATTACCTTGGATACCTTTCTAATATATATTTTTGGCAAAATGACAAATAATGCAAATAGAAAATCAAATCCCGATGGTTAGTCTGAATCCTGAAATTTCTTTCCCATAGAAACAACTTGAATGGGAGTGTTTCCAGAGGTTTTGGCAAGTTTTGGCTGCTAATGTAAATTTCTAAGTGCAGTAATAAAGAAAATTTGAAACTGAAGACTGACAGAGTGATTGCTTGCTGTTTGGCTTCCCGTGGTTGCAATCAGAAATTACTTAATAAAGCAGCTGTGGTTCGGGCTCTGTTTCACAATTTCAGTGTTATCCATGAAGCAACAACATTATACTTGTCTGTTAAATTGCATTTCCTGATCTGCTCCTTGTTGCAACATTTTTGTACTCTCTTCTTTAAGACACAAAATGGAAAGAGGATTATTGAAATTCGGAGAGGCAGTGCCAGTGTCAGATGAACATTAAGGGACCTTATCTCCTGGTCTGTGATCCAACATGGATTAATTCTGCTGACTTCTACCAGCTGTGAAATAGGCCGTGCCAACATACAGTGTGAGTGACAGAGGAGTGCAGTCAGCTTGACCTACAAACCAAGATTGCTGGTATTTGGCAGTCTGGAGATGCAGTAGATGAGATATACATGATATGTGCTACACCCTTTAGGGGAAAAATTACAGCTCTTATCACAGCCCCATAGAAAGACTTAGGTTGGAAGGGACCTCTAAAGATCACCTGCTCTAACACTCCTGCCATCAGCAGGAATGTGTTTCGCTTGGTCAGGTTGATCCAGTAGATCCAGTTTGACCTTGAATGCTTCCAGGGGTGGGAGATCATCTTTTGGGCATGAAAAGATAAATTTTGCACTTTCTGTATTTTCAGAAAATTTGATGGAAAAAAAGGTCAAAGGGTAAAAATACAAACTTTTCAAGGAAAAATTCAAGTCAGAAACATATGGAAATTTATTATATGTAAATATTAAATAAAGGAAATAAAAATACTTCAAATAAATAGCAAATCAATATAATGCAGAATGTTAAATATGAATGATAAGAATATCATTTTATGAGAAAATTTCTCTCAGTCACTCTGCACAAGGTATTTTATTCTGGAAAAACATCTGTACATTGAATTATAAACAATTCCCTTTTTTGTTATAAAAATAATATATTCAAGGTAATAATTTCCATTTTTGCATGAAGAGTTATTATATCATGACTCCCATTGCAACGTGTACTATAAGCTGTTAAGAATGAAAAACACTCTCTGCTACACTGATGGAAATGTTTTTTCAAAGACTGATCTGCATTATTCTACATTTACTCTTTCCAGTTTACAATGCTTAAAAATAAGATAATAAGCTCCAGCTATGTCACCAGAGCCCTGCTTTAATCTGCCATGTTAATGCAATTGTCAATAAATATCTCTTTTACCTTACCAAAACATTTACAGAACAGGTGATTTTCTGAAAGGAGTTAAATCAAAAATGTCACCTGATCCTGAATCAATGCTCATGAGCTGTACCAGTGTGCCAAAACAGCAGCCCACTGCTACTAGTTTTAAATACATGAAAAAGCATTTGGAAATTATCCAGTTAATTTCCCGTGAATCCAAAGGCCTGAAGAAGTCTTTTATTTTCCAAGATACTTACAGAATTTAATGTCTCCCTGTAGAGAGACACAGCACTGTGCCTCCTCACAAACCTGTGTAGGCTATATTTCTGTTCTCTCAGGGGAAAAAAAAAATTAGACCTTACTATGCTCAGTCATCTTATCCAAGGTATTTTTCCTTTTATTTTCATCACAGCAGCAGTAACTCCTTGTGAGTTCCTTAGCAATAACTGGAGAACTCAAAAATCGTGTTAACTGTGAAGCTTCCCCTGATTCAATAAATGTATTACTATTAATATAATGTACAAACCCCTATTCATTAAAAAAAATATATTTTTTGAATACTCTTCCATAATTGATATGAAAGTGACTTTCATCGTGGAGTTGCACAGTTGAGAGTATTCTTCCCAATTCTACTTTGGGTTGGGTCTTTTTAAGAAGTGTTAGACAGAACCTTTTTATCCTCCCCTTGAAGATTCTAATGTCTTTGAAAGAGACTATTTTAAATAAATTAATAAAAAAAACCCAAATATTTTTGTTGTTACCACCCTTTCTGCTGGCAATTTCTCTGTTTTTATGCAAAGAAAGGATTTGCGATATTCTTAAAACCTAGTGCAACTCCAGGTGGTTCACATGAACAGCTCTTTAGAAACCTAGTTGTAACTTTGTTTCATTAGTTTTGCTTTGAGACACTTCATATATTTGCAACTTCCTTCATTTCCAAAGTTAAATGACAATGGTTAACTTTTATTTGGATTCCAAGATAGGTGGAATCCATCCTGGAGCTAAGATTTGGATTTTGAAATTAACAAATTATTGCAATTCAGTAAAATGTATTTAGTGCCAATCAGCCTTTGGCACAAACATTCAGTGAAAAATGTTATGGTAATCAATTTAATTTATTTAAGTATATACATCACGGCACACTGCCCTCTTATAAAACATAATGAGGGCACTGGTGGATGCATTAAATACAGAGGAAGAGTGTTTTCTCAAAAAAACCCAACCAACCAACCAATGAAATTATTTGGCATACTGCTTTTGAAGATTGGGTGATCTGGGTCTTTTTCTTTCCCTCCCCTTGTTGCACTGATTGACACCAGCTACCAGGAATCAAGGGCTCTTTTTTGTTGTTTTTCCTATCATCATGTAGAATTTGATAAGCTGTACTGCTAAGAAGTTTCACTGATTTCTATTTCTTGGTGGCTCTTTCTGGACTAGCAATACATTAAAGTCTATGTAACATGGAAAATTACAATCATTTTGACTACAATAACTAACACTCTCTATAGACTCAGTCCTACTATGAATAGGAATTCATGTGAATTTTGTACTTACTTTAGTGCCCTCCAGACCCATTTATTAAAAACCAAAATACCATAATACCTTGGTCTTCTTATTCTACTCTTAGACATGTCTAGCTCCTGAACTTAAACAATTTTCAGAATTTTTGTGATGCTCTCAAGTGTTTGAGTCTTTTTCCAAAAAGAGTTATCTATTTTTCTCAGAGTGTACTTTGACTGGACAGTTTAAGTTTTGGAAATTTTCTTCAGATTGGCTACCCATAAATATTGTGTAGATTTTTTGCTTTGTTGTGTGGGGGTTATTTTACTGAAAACATGTTAAGAGCTGTATAACACAGAAAAATGCCAAGGAATTTGTCTAAAATAATTAACAGTCTTTATGAACTTATGAACAGGCACTGAGACAAATAAAAGAGGATTTTTTTCTTCATTTTGTATTTATTACCTAGTCTTCTGAGGATGCTATACCCCCTATTTAAAATCGGAATATGTCTACTTTGTACTGAAGTGGGTGTAGTATGTATATTTAAATAGTGGATATTAAAAACATAAGTAATAACTTAATCCTTTAGCTTTATTATTCCTTAAATGCAATAATTTCCAATAACTTACAATTCTTATGTGTGATTAATTTTTCACAGTAGGGATTTTATAATTCTAAATAAGCCATCCACATATGTGAACAAAAAAACACAGACACACACGATTCATTTCAAGTTTTTGGCTTTGACTATTTTGAACATGAATATTTCCCCTTTTAGTACATCTCATTATGGCAATGGAGAAGGTATGAGCAATAAAAATGGACACTTATAGCTGTCCAGAGAAGGTTAAAAGACTACTGAAATTTTTCACATTTCTCATAGATGACTTGTTTTACTTTGGGTGCTTATTTTTTTCCATGAACTTTAAATCCAATACATTATTAAGATGGAGGTAGCAGTCTTTCTTAATTTGTAGTTGAAAGCAGCAAAGCACACTCTCATACACACACATCTCGGAGAGTTAATGGAAAGAGAAATGAAGGAAAGGAGAACAGTCCCCAGCAGTGTTAAAAGAAGGTGCAGTGAGAGCAGTCTCAGAAGCTCTTGCCCACACAAAAATAATTCCCCTTCTATTAAAAGCATATTCCTTCCTCTCTTATGCTCTTTAAGGCTTTCCCATTACACAAGACTAATATAACTGTGTTAAAAGACTAGAGTTTGAAGTTATTTGAAGGAAAAATGTGCAACCAGTCCTCACTCAGTCAGTCCTATCAGACTCAGTCGTGATGCCTGTTGAGGCAGTTTTAGGGTTCTCTAGAACCCCTGATTTCATGCTGCCAGCCACTAGTAAGCTAAATCTTGAACTAATTGTGGCATTGAGGTACTACTTCTATCAATCCTACAGGTAGATGTCAGTGGTAAGAGGTAATGGTCTTGGTAAGAATGAAACTTCTTTTCATCCAGTTTATGTTTAGCAGCTTTGAAATGTTGCATTACTGGCTTCTGCATTTCAAAGATGAGTATATGAAGCTCTTTCCTTGCCTCTTCCTCATTTCTCAGAGCACTACTAAGTGTAATTTCTTGCCATTTTCTCTCAAAATTTTATTTAGAACACAACACTCCAGTGTTAGTTTGTTTTCACAAAATCAAATTAAATGACAATAAATAAATCATCATGGGCAGTGGTCCAGTTCCCCAGTACATATTAGGAGGCACTCCAGCATGAATTGTGCATATGATTTAGGCACACCTTTGATTTTTCAGGGAAATGGTCCAGCCAAAATCTTAAAATCTGAAGTAAAGCACCAGACTTCTGTTGAAATATTTGGGTACAGCTTCCATGCTTAAGACATATTTGAAAAACTGTCTTACTTATTGTCTTACAAGTCCTATTGATATCACAATACATAACACCTTCTGGAAGTTGTTAGTTCTTACAAGATTAAGCCAATGATATACAGTATGATGGTAAAATGGAATATGACTGCAAACCTGGCACCTGAAATTCCTTTGCAAATCAATGGACTTCCTCTAGTGTGGAAGCTCAACCTACTTTTTGATTTCTTTTCAAACATTTCAAGCTCTAAGGGTAGCAGTAAAACTACTCTTCACAACAGCATCAGGAAAGAGAATCACAAACCTGAAAAAAAGTTAGTTTTGGGAAATTAGGGATGAAATACATATCTATGCAATGCAACATATCAGTCATCACCTTTTTCTTAATCACTGACTTAAAACAAGCTCTGGAACTAAATTTAGACATGCAGTTTGTAACCCAGATTTTCCAAAATACTGAGCATTTAACAGCTCCCATAAATTCTTGCAGAGGTTGCTGAATCTTTGGTACTTCTAGTTATTCAAACCCATATGTCACTGTCTGAAAAAACCAGAAACCTAGCTACACACATCTTTTTTGAAAAATTGTATTCTCCATCTGAATGCCTCATGGGTTGATGTAATCTTGATTTTATTCATTGCAAAGAATAAATAATCAAATAATTGTTAACTGAGAAGTGAATACAAATTTATATTTCAGAAGCACAACAAGCATCTAGAACATAGAAAAACACATTCTTTTCTGTCTTTTTGAAAGAACTATTGAAGCATGGGTACTGAAAGCACCATTTTGAAATTTTAAAATAAGGATGATTTAAGCTAAAGGATGATTCAGTTTGGTTGTGTGTTAGTTTTTGGTGTGTGGTTTCTTTTCCCCCAAGCTTATACCTGCTATGGTTTTATAGTTTGCTTTGGTAAACAGTGATCATTTCTTAGGGACATTTGGTTATATTGTAAAAGGTTTTGAATTAGGATATTCTGAAGCCTTAGTAATGGTCACTGAAAAGATAGCGCTTTCCCCCTCAGGTATGTATTGATTTGGTCTTACACATTCAAATATACTTCATTTCACTTTCCATACAAAAAATAAGGTAGAGAGAACCTCACCATCCCATCATGAAATGTTGTCTGAATATATCACTTATTTTCTAGTAAAAAATTATTTTTCAAAATAAATAATGAGAAACTTAGCTTCTATCTTCTTTTCTATAAAGCTTAATGACTTTATAGCTATTTCTTTCAACATCTACAATTTTCTGTTCAAATAGTTTTCATTTTATTTCTACTTATTTCTATTTTTTTCTTTTTCAAACTACATCTTTTGGAAGACAAGGAAAAACCCTTGACAAGGAAAACCCACTGAATCTTCAATGAGCAACAAATTCACAAGAGTTCTCACTCTTTGGCAAAATTCTTAACAAACTCATGAAAAAAACTTCTTGGGAAGGGAGAAAAATAAAAAAGTCAAAATTTAACATTTTAAATGGAATGCATAAAAATTCTGTTTCACATTGGAGTCCAGAATCTATGCAGAAGATTCTGTCATTTCTAAGAATTTTACTGACAAACATTACCTGAGGTATCCTGGTAGTAATGAATCATTTCTGTATTTTCACATCTATTTCTAACGAGAACAGCAATCTTTTACGGCTATTTAAAGCCTGTAGATTACCCCCAGAGTGATCCTATCCAAACACCCAGTGCTGTAGGTAACGACTATTTCCTCTCACTACAGACTTGAGAGGCAGTTTCCTCAAGGACCACTACAAGGGATGACACATGAAAGCTTTTCCTCCTGCACTCTCCTTCCACTGGTACCCTGGGGTCATTTTCAAGTTCTGTTTGGCTTGTGCTATATTTTGGAACAGGAAACTTACAACTGGTTTCAAATACATAACTCTAGGCATCATGGCATAATGTGTTGCCACCAAGAAATAAACGTAATGAACTAAGAGTAAAAATGCAGATTAAGGAAATTTTACTGCAAATTTAATCAAAGAATATTTCTACGAACACTTGTACTCCAGGCTTCTGTCCAAATCTCTCCTCTACACTTGCATACACAGGATTTGCCTCAACTGATGCAGGAAAAACATTTAAAAATAGCATAGAAAATGTAATAGTTCAAAAGTATACAAAATAATAGCAGTTCAGTATTTTGATCACTGAGTTTCAAACTTGTTTAATTAATATTACTTATGCAAAAAATAACCCAAAAATTTATGCCTTTTTGGTCTCAATTCTGTTTACTTTTTCCTTTGACTGTCTTGCATTATATTGCAAAATTTTATATCCTTTCAGAAAATAGACCCCTTCTGTAGAGTTTCATTTTAATGTTATTCCAGACGCCTATTACACAATTTAATAAATGCAGTTTTATAACCTCCCACTCTTTTGTGAAAAGTAACAGTGAATTATGAGGGTATGAAAGATCTGTTAAGAATAGAATTTACAGGAGTGTTTTGCTGATATGGAAAGCTAATATATTAGATGAATTGTGGCAGGTGAAAAGAAGAAAAATGAAAGAAAAAAGAGGTGCTAAATGAATGCTTTCTACATAGTCTGATGACTGTATTACATTGACATAACTTAAATATTCATTTATCAAGGAAGTGTCTTAATATAAGTGTCGTGTCTTTAAACAAGCAAACAAAACTCAGTACTACTTAAGAAATTTTTAAAAAAGTATTTCTACTACAGCTAAAGTTTCACAACCTATTCTTTTTCTTCTTTTTTCTGTACACCTATTTTTTTCTTGAAAACAAAAAAATGTAAGAGAAAAAGGGAAAGTACAGTTAACCACCTGAAGTAAAGATATTCATTAGAATGATCTAGTCTTGCATTTAGTACATGCCAATAATTTTGAAGGCAAAAATGATGCAATAAGGTAACATATAAAACTGGATTTTCAATTGCCTTTTTTACTGTTCTTTAGACAAGTATTTCATACATATCTGAGTTGAAATGAACACATAAGTCTATGGAGATATGTCCCTCAATATTACTTGTCAACACTGAAATGCAATCAACTATCCTCTTTGGGGATTGCATTCCCATCAAAATGCTATTAAACACTCAATTATTTAAAGCATGGCACATGACGTTGACATTCTTCATTATTTTATAAGAATCATTAGACTTTAGAGTAACTACTGCATCTAATTTTATTCATCATTGTTAACCAGTGAACACTGCTTTTCCCTTACAGCTCTCTGAATAATGCAAAACTAAGTACTTGTTAATACAGAACAAGATTTTTCAATTTGGACCAAAAACCGTTTAGGTTCAAATAAATGAAAATAGAACTTGGATATATTAGAGATACGTAGTTATCCATTTAGGTCTCTAAGGAAAAGTTTCAGAAGCCATTGAAATTATGGGAAATCTTTCTCTTAATTCTTGTTGTTTTGCGTCTTTTGCATCCAATATTGCATGATATCTGTTCTGATCAGATTTTTTTGCACTGTTATCACTTATCTTTACTTTCGACCTCTTGATATTGATCCGACTTTCTCCAAAAATGGAAAAGGCTCACAATGCCAAATCTTGATCTCTCTTTAGCCAACACTATGACTTCAACTCTTTATGTTGAACCTGTTATTTGAGGACCAGGGAATAAGTTGCTTAAAAAATTATCAACCTTCTTTTTCAGAGACCTCAATACCGTATTTTTTTTTTAATTTCCTTGCACCATCTCCCTTTACTTAATTAACTGTCACAATGTTGTTTTTTTTTTTCCCCATAACATTACATTAGGAGCCGAAGATCAACTACTGATCCTTTAGAACCTTCAAGTCTTAAGTTTCTAGGCTCTAGTCTCCAGCCTTCTGGCCTGACCTGTAATTATTTTATTTCTTCTTTGGAGGCAAGATACCCACGAAAGCTGCTCTATCACTCCACTCCTCAGTTAGGAAGGGGAGATATAATATGAGGAAATGTTCATGAGTTGAGATACTGAGAGGGAGAGGTCACTCACCCAATACTGTCACGAGCAGACCAGACTTGGAGAAATTAGTTAGAATTATAGAATCATAGAATAACCTGACCTGGAACAGACCCATAAAGATCATCAAAGTCCAACTCCTGGCCTTGCACAAGACAACACCAAGAATCACACCATGGGCCTGAGAGTGTTTTTCAAATGTTTCTTGAACTCTGGAGGGCTGTAACCCCTTCCCTGGGTACCCTTCACCACCAGGTAAAGAACCTTTCCCTAATATCCAACCTAATCCTCCCCTGGACCAACTTCAGGTCAGTCCCTTGGGTCTTGTCGCTGGGCACCACAGAGAAGAGATCAGTGCCTGCCCCTCCTCTTCCCTTCACAAGGAAGCTGTAAGACACAATGAGAATGAGTCTCCTCTCAGTTTCCTTTTCTCTAGGCTGAACAAGCCAAGTGATATCAGCTTGTGTGGCTTCCCCTCTACACTTTTAATTCCCCACATTGCCCTCTTGTTGAATTTATTATGAGGTAAAATTAGAGCAGGATAACGAGAAGAAAAAACAAATCCTAAAAACACCCCATCCAGGTTTAACTTTAGTTTCTGATTCTCTGCTTTCTCCTCCATGCAGCGGCACAAGGAGAAATGCTGTTTATAGTTCATCACACATGTTTCTGCTGCTGTTTCCTCCTCAAGAAGAGGAGTCTTTCCCCTGCTCCAGTGTGGATCCCTCCCATGAGGCGCAGTCCTTCAAAAACAGACTGTCCCAGCCCCCACTGCTCAGTCCAGCCAGCAAAAATTCTCTAGCATTAGCTCCTCTCTCCATGGGTCCACAGGTCCTGCCAGAAGCCTGCTCCAGTGTGGGCTTCTCATGGGATCACAACCTCCAGTCCTGCACCTACCTGCTCTGGCATGGGGTTCCACCATGGGCTGCAGGTGCATCTCTGCTCCCCTGTAGACCACCATGGGGGGACAGCTACCTCACCACAGTCCTCACCATGGGCTGCAGGGGAATATCTGATGTGGAACCTGGAGAACCTCCTACTCCTAAACTGGGCTTTAGTGTGTCTGCAGAGCTGTTCCTCTCACATATTCACACTCCTCTGGGCACAATCACTTTTTATTTTTCTTCTTAAGCATGTTATCAGAGAGGCTTTATTACCGTTGCTGATGGGCTTGGCCTTGGCCAGCAGTGGGTCCATCCCAGAGCCATCTGTCATTGGCTCTGCCAGATATGGGAGAAGCTTCTACCAACTTCTCACAGAAGCCACCCCTGTAGCACCCCTCTCCTACAAAAAAAAAAACATCCTATTGAGTGCAAACTCAATACACTACCTGAAAAGCATTTTTTTTTTTAAATTCAAATACTTCTAGGAGATTGGACTAAAGTCATTAAGCTATTTAGGTCTATATGGTATTGTCTCCATTTTTCTATCCCTACTTACCTTGTTTGTGTTTCTCCTACACCATTGTGTATATATGCCTGATACTGTTCTGCCCACTTTAATCTTTTTTTTACCCTTTTTGACTAGTGCTATAGTCACTCCAAATAGTTAAGAAAATTTTAACAAAGGGTATGATTTTCCATGGAAACAGCTATAAGACGTATTGTTAAATGAAAACACTTCATCAACAGGTGTGCCTAAGGTAATTTTTAATCAGCTGAGGGCATGTCTTACTGGCCATTAAGGAGTGTTGATCCCCAGGAAAACAAAACACACACATGTAAGTGGACTTTTTTCTTGATGGTGCTCTATTGTACCTTTTCTTTTACCTGCAAATTTTATCACCATTTTTCATTTATTGGCCATTACTTATTTCTATCAATTCAAGCTTTTCTGTTTCTTAAGAACAAGTCATATACCTGTGCAGCAGTATTATAGAAAAATGAGAACAACCTGCCTTATATATTCTTAGCCAGTTCCTCAAAACACTTGGAACCAAGAGTTTCAAGGCCTCTGATTTTATTTATCTTCTCTCTAGGGAAAAATGTGAAACTGGATAAGTATGAAGGCCAATCATGCAGGACCACCAAACATAAACAGGAAGGGGAAAATAACAGCAACTTGCATTCTATGATACATGCATCTCGGGGTGATGGGTGGATTTCTTCCCTGAGTAAGTAAGAAAAACAAACCCATAGTCAGTAAACTTAAGTTCACTAAAAAAGGAAATGTATTTCCACCCAACTTTCCTTTTAGGGAAGCACAGATTGAGAGATTTGGTATGGAGAGCTTTATCATCTACCAGTTATTATTCCTGAAATGAAGACAGCAGAAATGAAAGGAATAAAATCCCCTTGAGTCATGAGGAAAATATAGAAGCAACACCAATTGTATTTTCAATAATCTGTGTAAATACATTGAATAAGACTTTTTGATGATATTTACAGAGTGAAATCTAATGAAAAATAAATGGGAGGAAATCACAATCTATTTATAGAGAAGCTACAAGGAGAATAAAGGACTAACTTAATCATATACATAATTTACAGCAAGTTATTCATTCAACTGTCTCTTTCTATATAATGCTGTTTCTGTTTTCCTTGGTAGTTTAGACTGAATAGTCACAGCTGTCTCTTCTTCTTTTAATATTAATAGAGAGGGAGCTCTTCTGGAGACATGGTGCCTGACCCAAGCACAAATGGTTTATGGGCATGTATGATATAGGTGGCATGCTGTTTTCATCAACACTCCAGGAAAATCATAAGGTATTTGAAGACAGAGTGGCCTGTAGTGGCTTTTCATATTTATTCTTTTGTAATACTTTAACCTCTGGGAGGTTTTATGTTTATTAGGTTTTGACTACTTTTAGTTTTGAGTCAGAAAAGAAGCATAGATGGAAGGTGTAGCTGGGATCGGTTTTGTTATCTTCTTCTCTTAGTCCTTCTCTAACTAGACCAATTCCAATATCATCTCAACACTTCCTTATTTTGATTATCACCTGGAAAAGAATACTCTTTTTTTATAGCATATATCAAGGAAAGAACAATTACTGTCCATGCTCCCATTAATTAGCTTTTTAAATTTTATTTTTAAAACAATTTTCTTAAGCAGAAATAAGACTAAGTATCTCCTTAAAATTGAATAACAGTTCAAAATCAATACAAGTTGGCAGAAAACAAGAAAACGTCCATTATCAAGTAGGATTTGACTGCATTAGGGTTTAGGTCTTTAAATTCAAACCCATTTAGGAAGGTTCATCAGTTTAGGAAGGTTCATCAGTTTAGGAAGGTTTATATGTCCTCTGAGCTAAATTCTAATACTGTCAGTATGTATGAATAAAGAGATACTAATAACACATTCTTCATGTAAATTTTTCACTCAGCTGAAATTTTAGTCTTTAAATTCATTTTTGCAAACAGATTGAAAATTTTCCCTGTTGAGTTGCATTGCACCAGCCTTACTCACAGATCTGTTGTATAGTGAATGGTGTCAAACATACTGGCAGTGTTATCTAATAAATGCATATTAACTAAAATAAATAACAGATGTCTTACTTCCCTCTGCTTACTCAGCAATTTGAGGAATCAATCTTTTTTACACGAAAATTACAAGATGTGGAATTAAATTTCAATCTGTAGTGCATCTAAATTCCCACTTTAATAGAAGGCTGATTCCAAGAGTTTCAGGGAATAAAAGAACCATCCATAACCTCTGCCTCCCCCCAAAGAAATTTCAGAAAACAAACAAAAACTAAAAACAAAACCTTTATGAGCTGAAATTCATATTTAATGCATTATTTTCTTAGGAAGCCACATACTCTGGTTGTTTTAATATCTTAGCAGACATTCATTTATTAAGATCTCTGCAAGTTACACTGCTAGAAACACAAGCCAATTTTTTATTAAATGTTCAATTCATTCTCACCCACTTCTTGCAGTGCCCAGTCTTCATAAAGTTCACATAATTAGGTATTTTTCTAGTTTGCATTTCCAAGACTTTGAGTTAAATACAAGTTTAGCTGAGACAGATAATGCACAATTTCCATGAAACTATGTTCCATCTCAGAAAAATATTTGTATTGCTTTCAGACATTTGACTAGTAGAATGTAGTTGTTTTTCAACAAGGACAGAGGTTCCCAAAGTCATCTAAACTTGCATTTTACTTCTGGTAACCTAGACTTGACAACCAGACAACACTGAATCACAAAAATCCATACACCATTGAGTCACAATAAAAGATCACAAGAATTATCTAATACCTCCAGACACTTAGAATCTAAGTTCATTGGTGGAAGCAGTTGGACACTAGACTAAAGTTTATCAAACAAATAGGCTTCTGAAAACCTGCTACTGAATCTGTGTTTTCTGACTATGGCATACCAGATTTTCAATCATTTGATTGTAAAATGTTGAACATAATTGATGTATTGGTTTTCTATTGCTAAGCTGGTAGGCAAAGAAATTCTTCTCAATAAATTCCACATACTGAGGTCCAAATTGCCTTGATAACCTGATTCGTGGATTTCTGGTAAAACCTGTAAAATATTTAGAGCTATGGGGCTTTTTGACAGTTATGCAAAGCACCAAATATTGATGACTGGAAAAAGTAGCAGATACAGATGTAAGAGAGATTAGGTCACAGTAAATTAGCTCATGCTGCCATTAACCTTTCAGTTCTCAATTGCCTAATGGCCAAGCTAGAATTTATTTATATTTTCATCAGGAAGATATATTAAATGGAGAGTGTTAAAATTATGTTTCATTTCTATCATCAATGTAGATAAAAATAATGGGCAAATTAAATGCTCCTATTCACAGTAGTGCTAAAATTCCCCTCCAAGTTTCTCTAGCTCTAAAATATCAATTATTCATTATATTTGAAATCAAATTTTAACTTTACACATAACAGAGGTTGCATTCCTTGAGTTGACAAATGCAAAGGGTTTGAAATGGGGTTTATGGTCTCATTGTTTCCAAGCAGAACTGTTATCTTGTTGTTATTTCTTGGTCTAGTCATTTAACTGTGCTCAACTGAGAATTTCAGGGGTTTTGACATCTATTTTCTGATTCTATTGCAAAAATAGAATATCTACTTATTTTTACAATTTTAAATACAATATAAAACCATATATATTCTGGATTGAATAAAAAGCTAAATATACAGTGTGGAATCAATTCAATCAGCCATGAGAAAGAAGAATCTGGAATTACCATTTCTATTGTCCATTGGTAGAAAAAATTTATTTTGCTAATGTTTCCTAAAATATTAAATAAAAACATGAAAAAGCTCTGATGCAAGAAAAACTTGCAAAAGCTTCGTTATAACTCAGCTGAAAACAAAAAAGATCCTGGAAAAGCTTTTCAGGATGTCCTTTCTTTCCATTGAACCCTGCAATCAAAGGTAGAACCCCTTTTTTGGAAATGCTTTTTTCATAATATGAAAACATTCCAGTCACTATCTAACTTAGCTGATCTGCAAAAATCTTTGTGACAAGACTTTTTTTGGGAGAGTTTATTTAGGGGGCAGTGGGGGACATGGGGCACAAGAGTATGACTAGTAAAACTGAAGTCAAACTGTTCTCTTATGAAAATGACTTAAGCAATAGGTAATACAGACATAATTGTCATTGAATTATTTTGTTTTTTAATGCAAAAATAAACGCATTTAGCAAAAGAAAGGAAAATCTGAAAATAAGCTGCTCCTCAAGTTTCCTCAGCTAGTATGTGAAGTAGGAACAAATGCAAACCTCCAACCAGAAACAGGAAAACACAAGCTTAGTGCTAAAAACGGTATCCAAAATCAGGATGCATTGATATAGTCTATCCCCTCCTTGCAGTCTGCTGTCAAATTGGATGGTCTAACCCAAGACTGAGAGAAGTGCCCTAACAACAGCATTAACCCTAACCTAACCTCGTGAAAACCATGCTTCTTTGAGTCAGCTGTTTTTAAAAACAGCTACATCATCTGGATAAATACTGACCAGCTCCAGCTGCAGTTAATCCATGGCAGCTGCAGTTAATCCATGTCCAGTTCATGACAGGTTACCTTCAGTTTTACCCAGGACTGAAATCATGCCTTGAG
Source organism: Erpornis zantholeuca (assembly GCA_013400515.1). NCBI lineage: Eukaryota > Metazoa > Chordata > Aves > Passeriformes > Timaliidae > Erpornis > Erpornis zantholeuca. The sequence continues at coordinate 1,004 of VZTN01013637.1, read as the reverse complement.
ATCTCCTTGGAAGAAACGTCATAGTGGGTCTACTTCATTTGCCTATGGGGTGTGTTCATTCCTTGACTGATCAATCAACAGATCAAATATACTCTAATTTCAAGGACTTTGCCTGAGGAATAAATCTGGAGCAACTTTCATAAGTAGGATTTTTCCAGAAAATGAAGGTGGCAACCTCGGTATTCCCTGGTTATATTTGATTATTTTACCAAGGGAGATTTAATATATCTTTTTTTTTTCTAGATTCTTAAGAACTGCAAACTGCATGTTATCATCTCTATAGCTTTGAAAATGCAAATATAGAAAAAGATTAGTTACTTGTATATATTTTTGCATTTCATACAGCATTGGATGATGTGAATTTCCTGGGTGATTATGGCACAGCCTCAAAATTCTATGAATTGAGAAAGAATGACCTTTTGTATGTACAACATATAGAACATTATTATTGTTAAGAACATGATATGAACCAGATTTACATGAAGAATCAGATGCCTTTGTTTTCTAAGTATATCTTCCATGTAAATTTTCTGAAGGAAAACTCTTTCATATAACTATCTGTCTAGACTCTTTCCTGTTTTATGAAAGTTTATGACATAAATGTCCCTGGGGTGAGCACATATTTTTCTCTCTAGACCGATGATTCTGAGCTAATTCATCCATCTCTGTAGTATATTATCTGAAGTGCACAGCTGCCACAAGACTTGCTCATCTGTTTTTCCTCATTACAGCTGCAAAGTTGTAGCACCCTCTTTCTTCTCTAAGTTTCACTTAAATCACATATTTTGTTCTTTGTTACCTTACTTTGGTTATTTTGGGTTTGTTTGTGATTTTGATTAAAGGGTTAAGTAAAAATATTTTTATAATAGCAGTACTGCAGAATATTAATTCAAATTATTTATTCCTGTTATGGTAATACAGGTAATCACCAAAAATAGATTGTGTATAGATTGTGATAGTTGTGTGCAGAGTAATCTCTTCTATAGACATTTTAAGAGAAATTT
>VZTN01013634.1:124878-141482 GCA_013400515.1 Erpornis zantholeuca | reverse complement strand
GCCCTATAAGGGCGGTGGCGGCGGCAGGGCACGGCCAGAGCTCGCTCCGGTGGGATTCGCTGCTGTGTCACTCTGTGTGTCCAGGCACAGCCCAGCCATGCCGCTGCCCCGCGTCCCGCTGCGTGCCGCGCTGCTGCTCGGCCTCCTCCTGCGAGCCGCCGCCGCCGAGTCGGTGAGTCCCGCCGGGGGACAGGGGGGAACGGGGAGGATCTGCCCCGCTAGCGAAGGGCTGCCGGTGCCCGGGGGGAGGATCGGGTGACCCGCGGGACTCGGGCTACACTCCCCCGTAGCTTGAGAGCCGGTGCCACCGCTACCCCCCCAGGCCGTCTGCCCCCGCTGTTTGCCCTTCTCCGGGGAAAGGGGAGGGTGGGCGAAACAGGGAGACGGCGATAGGGCCGTTCCCGTGCTTCCTCCGGTTGCCTTGGCTCGGACGCTGCTTCCTCCGGCAGATGCCAAAGCAGCGCCGGCCGTGCCCGGCCGTGCCCGGCGCAGGGCTCCTGCCCGGTGCCGAGCTGTCCCCGCGGCTGTGCCGCTCCTCACGTATCCCGCCCTGCCCCGTGCTCTGCCGTGCTCAGCCTGCTGGCCTTACAGCACTGCAGGCGACCCGGCTACCTGGTGGAAATGAGCTGCTCCCCATTACAGTTTTAATCTCCACCTTCGTTGGATTGTGTCCGATGCCTTACAGCACCTGGATAGGCTTTCCAGTCTTACCTGCGCTTGGTTGTGCTGGTACCCGGTGTCTTTCTGTGTGTATCAAACCTTCCTCGCGTCCGCATGGGAGTGAAAAATGACGCATTACCGTGGAAGGTTTAATAACCTCTTAAACATATAATGAGGTGAAACATTTTGGGTGCTTCAGGCCGGCACATGTGGGGTCTTCGTGGTGAAGCAGAGATCTGGAGATTCTGGCTTCCCCGCTGTTTGTTTATTTTTGTGAGTGACCATCTTGCTGATAGTGCAATCAGGGCGGATTCCTCTGTTAGTGTGAAAGAGCTGCTGAGAGTAAGGTAACTGGAGGCGATCAGGGGTTCCCAAAGAAAGTTTAATCATCCACATTGGTTTGTTTTGGACTGAAGGCTGGGTGAGCAGATCAGAACTGATAAGGCTCTGCCTCTTTCTAATAGGGGCACAGGGCTGGGGGGTTGCTGGTTGTAGAGCAGGAATCTCCCACATAGAGCTTCTCTAGTAATTGTCAGCTACTCTGCTAAAACCAACCAGCCCAAATCCACTTTACTCTAATCTGGTGTCTTTATCCCTGCCATTAAGCACGTGAATCGGTCGTTTAGGAACTGGCCCAAAGTAGTAGGGCAAACCTTTGGGGCAGACAGCATCTGGAAGTTGCACTGACCATGTTTGGTATGAAATACAACTTAGTGTCCCTGGGGACTGGACTGGTCTGCAAGCATCGGATTTCCGCAAAGACAACAAATTTTGCACGGATGTGGTCTGTAAATCCTTATATAGAATGTACGTGAAATATTTATCCGTGTCCTTTAAGCTACCTAAGATTAGTGTATGCTTGAGAAGTAACACTGGCCTACTATAAAGCCTAGTCCAAACAAATTGTTTGGGTTACAGGCTGCCGGGGAGGAGACGAGGATGACACACGGTTTGGGAGAGTTCTGCTGGCACTCCTCCCATATTATTTTTTTAAATAGCACTTCCAAAACGTGCAGGGCTGCACAGCATGTGGCTCTTGGTTTTTCTGTGCGGGCAGGGTGAAGACAGGTAGCTGTTTCTTAACAAGACGGGGACTGTATTTCTCATGCTTATGTAAGAGCGTGGATGTTGAGAGTGATTTGGTGCTTGACTATTTCCCCAAGCCTGTACAAACAAAAATGCCTTGGCTCTTTTCCCCTTGAGCAGCTTTCTGGTGTAAATGGGATTTCTCCGTGTGAAGCAATCCGGGATGTGTAAGAGGGTGGGGAATATTACTGAAGTGCCTGAGTGTGACGTTGGTGCTCAGGCTGTGGGTGGGTGGGTTGTGTTACAGCAGCCCCGCAGCTCTGTGTGAGAACATTGCCTCCTTCCCGTGGGGCCGAGGGAGGCTGGAGCTGATGCCTGGTGTCACCAGGTGGTCCCCAGCCCTCTTCGCTTGAGTGCCTTGGAAAACAAATGATGTGTGGGCAGGATGCTCCCCTCTGTGCTGTGCAAGGATGGGCTTCCTGCAGAAGATGCTTGAGGGGGGATGGACAGAAATTCGCCAATGGATCCAAGATGTGGGATCAGTGGAGTTAACAAAGGGCGTGAGGTGTGCCTTGCTTGGGCAGAGCGGCATCGCTGAGCTTTCCCTGTGCTTTCAGCATCCAGAAGTGCCCCTGGCAGCACGGGAGGGAAGAAAGGGGTATTCCCCCATGCGGAGGGTATTCCTTCTGCTGCAGGCTTGGGCCCTGCTCAGTTTGTCTGGGCTGCAGAAGCGCCGAGTGCCTGCAGCTCAGCAGAGCCATGGCAGTGCTAGTGGGCTGCAGGCTTGTTGCGGTTGTCCTACTTTTGTGCCTTGAACTATGCAGAAAAAGTCTTCATGCAGCACCACGTCGTGTTTGTGTGTCCTCAGCAGTACAGAGGAGCACAAATCCAACCCAGAAGCTGCTGGCAGAGGATTGCTCAGGGAGAGGGGAGAGGCTTCGTGCTGTTTGTGGGCTCTGTTTGCTGGTTTAAAGCAATCATTCTCAGAGGCCTCCTGATTGGCAAAGCTGGTGTCTTGTTGATGATAGCTGTGTTTGGAAAGTAGTGCAGCATTATTAATGTTAAAACCGGTTTGGCTTGTCCTGCTGCCATTGATCCCCGAGGCCTGTTCTTTCTGCTCTTTGCCCAGTTTCTCATCTGTCCCTCCCAATCAAATCAAGACACTGCTATCTGCACGTTTTACTTTATTTTACCTTGACTTGCCATGCTCACATTTAGAGCAAATCTCTGCTTGCTTCAGTCTCCCTAAAACACAGAGCAGCAAAGTGATGGTGTCTAAAGCAATGTCCCTTAGCCCTGAAGGGGAAGGAGCTCATGACTTCTGCTAGTCAAACGCATAGCTGTTTGTGGGGATGAAATGACTGTAATGTATAGGAAAAAATAACCTCTTTAGCACCTTGTGCTTTCTTGAAACGCACACCCGACTCCTGGGGTGGGAGTTCAGGGCTTCACGGTCCCTTCACAGCTGAGCACCTTGTCCCCATTAGCTGTGGAGGTTCCCATGGGTAGGAGCAGTCACCCTGCAGCACTTGGGGCACAGTCAGGGAAACAGCGCTGCTGCCCAGCTCTCAAGTGTCCCAAGTACTGCCAGCTCCCGTGCTGGAGAGTGCTTTCCTGTGGTTCAGAGCTTTCCCGAACATCTTGCACAAGAGGCAAATTGGGGCTGAACTTGGTACTTTTCAGATTTGTGATACCGGAGGCTCATTCACCCTGGGAAGTGAGGGCTGTTTGCCAACCTGATTGCTCTCTTTCCTGCCTCTCCTGTTGCTCTTTCCCAAGGTCTTGGCACTTTAAAATCCTTCAGAGGTCTGCATCCAGTCCAGCTGCAGGGAAAATGTTTTTCCTATGTGTCTTCCCCTCCAAGCCTCTGTTAATGGCTGTACTATTGCCTTGAGCTGTTTGAATGGCGTGGGGAGGCTATTTGCTCTCAAATGCCTGAACTAGAGCCTAATGTGACCTTGCCATGAATTTCTTGTAGTGTCATTCTGCCTTTTCGAAATGCTTGTGTCCCACTTCACGACAAGCTGGGAGCTGCTCTTTTCACTCACTTTCCGAGTGAAGATGGAGAGGGGGCACACTGGCTTGCTGCTCAGCAGGCAGGCTTCAGCCCAGCTCCTCCAGCTACTTTTCCTTCCCTTTTGACTTGTGGTGCTGGTAAACACTCTGTTGGAAATGTCCTGGCTGCTTAAATCCCCTTGGCTAAAAGTTACCACTAGGTTGTGTATTTTATGTGTAAGTTGTTCTTCCTGAAATGAATGGATTGATGGGCTTAGGTTTAAAGACTTTTTGATTAGTGATAGTACCTGTACCTGTAAGGGTGGCATGGTAACTGTGGTTCCACGGTCTGCAGTGTAAATTACTTGGGTTGACTCCTAAGATTACTTGATTACGTTAACGTGGCTCTGTGGTCCCAGCTATCACTTCGGCCAGACTAAATGCAGCATCCATCTTTCAAAACACTTCCTAGCTCTTGAGTTAACATTTATCCTCTTGAGCCTGCTCTTAGGTCTTGCAGCTGCATTTCCCCCCTCTCCTCAGTACATCCTGTTCCTTTATGCCCTGTAACAACAGCTGGGTTGTGCTGCTTTTGCAGCCTCAAAGGAGAAGCTGATACAGTTGAAGCACTACAAAACCAAGGGGACAAACCCTGCACACGCCTGACCTCCGGGCTGCTGCTGAGGAGCATGTGTGGCTGTTTGTTTGAGACTTGCTGGAATGCAAATGCTTGAGATTAAGGATTCAAATGATTTGCACTAGAATGAGACTCTTGTGATGAGACTGGGCTTGGTGGCTCTGAATAGACAGGGCAGCCTACTTAGTTTCACTTGCAAAAAGACACTGCTCCGAGGGGCTGTAAAAGATCCTACAATAATGGGCAGTTAGGGCTGTGCTTCTAGGTTAGTTCAGACTTTTTTTTTTTTATTTAAGCGCGTGCCTGAATGTTGGTCCAGTAAGTGCTGCTAGTCGGAGGACCAGCTCTGCTGTGTGTCACGCTGACTTGCAGCAGTCATGCTCTGACTCAGGTTTCTGGCACTTGGCTTGGCATCCCAGTTCCAAGGAACACTGCTGTCACCCTCTGAGTAAGGGCCCTGGCCCCTTACCCAAAGCAGTGACTCAGACTTCTGAGGCACTGCAGCACAGAGGTGGATCTCCTCTTCTGGGGCTACAAAGGGGGTGACAGGCAAAACTAGTGCTGCTGCTTGGCACCAGGTCTCTGCTGCCCTTGGCACTGAGCGCCTTTGCTGCTGCCTCCTGTTTAATCTGGTTGTGGCTTCGGTGGGCAGAGAAGCTGTCGGGCTCTGACATGTGACTGCTGCCAGCAGCCGAGTTGGTGTTGGCAAAGGCAGATCAGAAAATGACCCTGTCTTGAGCAGCAGTAACTTGCTCTGGCAGCTCCGTGGTTCCTTGGTTTTCAGGCAGATACTGTTGGAAACAAGAGTTGCATGGGAGAGAGGAAAGCAGCAGTATTATCTGAAATGACTGAAAGCATTCAAAGCAAGCTAAAGGCGTATAAAGTCTCAAAAGAGGGGGTTAAATACTTAATGCCGACTCTGGAGAAAATGTCAGCGTAGGAGGGGAAAGCACGAAAGATATAGCTGCGTCCCTCTAAATTTCTGAGGGCTGGCTGACGTGAAAAGTGTGCTTCTTGTAAAAGTCTTTATTTTTGCTGGAAATACACACTGTTGCCAGTTTTCTCCTTAAATCTTTTGAGGCTGAGACTTTGCTTGTGAAATGCCAAGAGGCTGTTGTTAGACAAATTATTGGGATAACTTAAAAATCAAAGCAGTTAATTAAAATCTCAGGGAGACACTCCTTGGGGCAGGAAGGAGACTGGGAGACCCATAGCAGTGTTACCCAAGCAGCTGGTGTTATGTCAACCAAAACCACGGCTGCTTCTTGCTTAAACAAATCGTGTTCTGTCAGGGAGAGCAAAGCTTTCCATGGGAAGGATTTCTCTCTTGATGTTGCTCTGCCTTAGCTGCTGAAGGGGAAGAGGTGTTTTCACCATGGGTTTTTTAAAACTGTGCTGCTGTCAAACTTGAGTACAAAGAGATGTGGCCTTGCCCCACACCTTGCTGTGAGGCTAACCCTGCCTCCTGCGCTTTAGCTGCTGTTACAGTCAAACTAGAGCAGTAAAAGCAATGCTAATGTGCATTAATGGCTGTGAAAGTGCTTGGACTTGCACTGAAGTGCCCTGTACAGCACAGTAGCCAGAAATCTCTGTGTGGAAGGCACTGACTGAGAGGAGTGTGGCTGGAAGGAGGGCACCTGGTGTGATGCTGTGCTGGCCTGGAGAGGAGTGAGACCCATAGGTGGAGGGACAGATCCTGACTGGTGTGGTGCTAGGAGGGTGGCAGAAGCTGCTTTAGTGGGCTGGTGCCCCCCTTTAAAAACAGAGAAGCTCCTCCTCTCCTCCAAATGGAAATACAGCCCTTACTGATGTCAGGAGCTTTCACTTGGAAGATTCTGTTCCCTGGCGAGGTAAATATTTATTGCAAATCCACAGTGTGCAGTGGAGCAGAGTCTGGAGCCAGGATCTTGCAGGAGACTGTTTATGCGCGGGCTGTTCTTGGCGCTAATTCCAAATTTCCTGAGGCTGAGTTTGAGGAGCTGGTCCTGCGTGTTGGTTACTCACAGACTTGCTCGTCCAGCCGAGCGTGGGCTCTGCAGCGCCAGGGAAGGAGTGACCAAAACAATAGCTGGGTCCCTCTGCTCTGGCTGCCACTCTGTGGGTGCAGAGATGTGGTCAGGGACAGCTGTAAAACTGCTGCTGGCTGCTCACCCTCTGCTCAGAGAGGGGAAGAAGCCTCACTTGGGAGTTCAGAGCCCTCAGAGAGAGGAAGACGCTTCTGGGAAGTGACAGGTTTCCTGAAGTACAGCTGCATTATCCCGAATAGCACGCGCTGTGTCTGCTGCTTCCTGGGCCCAAGCCAAGGCATGAGTAGGGAATGTCTTTGTGAGAAAATAAACCAAAAAAAACCCACCAAACCCCACATGGTGAAAACCCAGCCTCTGCTGCTGCAGCTAGCCAGGAAAATCCCTGCTGTTGAAATGTTTGTTTGCATAAATGCTCACACGGGTACGGCTGATAGCGTAGCAGGAGCGCTCCACTCTCTCGAGTGCTTTTGTGCCGATAACTTCCTCTGCTGCTGTTCTTTGCTGGCACCTTTGCCAGCAGAGCGAGGCTTGAAATAGCATAACTGTGCTGGCAGAGCTCAACTGCCTGGGCTAAGCCTAAATCTTTGGGCTACTACTTCTGATTAGATTAAAATGGATCGTGAGAGGGGAAGCGTTTGTAGGGCGCAGCATTGGGAATCTTGACTGTACAAACAAGCTGAGATTAGCCACATGGTGAGCCAGATAGGAAAGGCACTCTTTGAAGTTGGGTGTCTGCCTGGCTTAATTTTACTAATGCTTTGGCATGAGGGAGCATAAAGATACCAAAAATGCACATCAACCGTTTCTTGCCAAGTGGAAGTTCTGCTTGTGTGCGTGTTCAGGGAGGCATTGGGGTGTAGCTGTATTCTAGGAAAGGGCAATGAGGGCAGGCCTTTTCCTGGCATGAGGGGGAAGTGTGACATGTGAAATATCCCAAGTCTGAAGTGTCAGCATGAAAAATCATCCTTAATGGAAAAGCTGTTTTGCTGGGGCATTTATATCCTTTTCTTCCACAGACAAGGATGCAGTAGAAGCCTTTATTATAGAGTAGGGCAGCTCAGAGTGAGTTGTGAGCTGGAAAACCTGTGAATTCTTTTTTTAATCTTGAATATAATTTTTCTGGCTTCTGAGCTGAGCTCTGGACAGTGAAGCCTATGAACTACTTATGATTAGGTTTGTAAATACCATTTAAAAAAAATCTCTTTATGAACTAGGTGTGTGTCATGGCCTGTGACCAGGAGAACCCATTAGGGGTGTGAAATGTTTCTGTCACAGTTGTTTTCCTCTTGAGTCACATGAAAGCTCCTGCTTTTTCTTCCTATAGTTTTCCTCTGAACTTTCTTCATTTGCTTCAGGGCAAGTGATGGACACACAGCCATCTGCAACTCCCTGCTGCGCTTTATCTCCCTGAGCTGGACTGGGAGGTGGTCATCTCCCTCCTGCTCGGGCTCTGGAGCTGGGAATTGAGTGTTTAGAGCAGCTATTTTGCCACCGTTGCAGTAAACATATCCCAGCATGTGCCTTTCTGGCAAAGGACTCAATCTTTATGGCTTTGCTCTTGGCTGATAATCAGGCAAAAGCAGTCAAACAAGAGTTCATTCTTTGTAATCTCTCTGTCCTGCAGCGTGGCTGGTGTGCACTGTGGGCTGTGTGTAAGCAAGAGCACAGCAGCTCAAAGGTAACTGAGGTTTGACTTTGTGAGTGCAAGGAAGCCTATTTTGAGCAAGCAGAGCCTGGGAGGATTCATCCCTGCTGCAGAGGAGGCACCCGTGACAGCGAGTGGCTCTCCAGAGCCCGGGATTAGAGTGTAATTGTCACGGGGATTATGGCTCCGCTGCCGCATGAGCCCCCGGGAGAGCTGCTTGTGGTGACACGGCTTAAAAGAATCACACAGGGAACGGGGGCGAGGGGGGAGTGAGCCAGCCTGGGATAGTGCTGGATGTGCCTTCCACACGTGGGCTGTGGAGTGTGAGCACACCGGGCTGCCGGGAGACGAGACCTGCTTGGACGGGGACTGGGCAGGCTTCCCTTAAGTCACCTTGAACAAGGGATGCTTTTACCAGCTGAACAGTTCCCCAGCCTGCAAGTTGCTCCTGCCGTCTTAAGCAAAACCCTGTTTGTGTTACTGAGCACAACTTAAAAAAACCTTCTTCTCCCTTCTCTGGTAAGAGGCACAACTGCTGTGGGGACTGGAGCTGCCTGCCGGCTCTGCTCTGTACTCCTCTCTGATTTCCCCCTTAGTCCTCAGAGTGTTGTGGATTTACCTTTATGGCTCACTGTGGTGGGAGTGCTGGACAGTGGCTGTCACAGGAGATGGGCAAGGCTGGCTGTGCCTCTAGGACTGCTTGGAAAGTGTTGAGCAAAGGTAGTATTTAACTATGTCTGGAAGCCTCAGGTGATCCTGTCATGCAACTAAATGCAAACATGTGCCTGGATGGGAGCTGCTTAACTTTTGTCCCTTGGCACAAAGGCCGGTGCAGGCTGTGTGTGCTGCGAGTTATGTGGGACGGGCTGACCAGGAACGGGTGGTAAAATGGTACCTCCAGGCATGGTCACAAGGAGCTGGCACAAGTGAATTTTTTAAATTATTTTACTGTGGCTGATGTGTTAAGGCAATTAGGTGTGACTTTGATTGAAATGTTGGTATTTGCTCTGCTCTCAGGACTAAAATGACTTTTGTGTATTTATTTTCTTCTCCCTTACACAGAGCTTGGAGCATAGAGTGAGGGAAGAGAGTGAAGGATATTTCAGGGGGAAATATAGACCCTTCTCTTACTAGTCTGGAAGGAGCTGCCTCTGCTGGCAGCTCATGTCACTTCTAATAAGGTTTTTTAATGCTTATTTAGATGGGAAGATAGAGCAGTCTTTGCCTGTTGCCACTGCACACCTCCTTCCTGTGGAGATCAACTCTATTTGGGCTGTTTCACACTGATTTGAGCTGCCCTGTGTAGCTTCTCTGCTTTTGGGGCTTCAAGGGGGTGAGCTCACTCCTAACCCCTGTCACATGCTTGGCGTGAGCTTTAGAACCCTCCTGGTTTGTGGGCGCCTGCAAGAGCTGGGGGGAAGTGAACTGGGTGGAAGTATGGAAATCCCCTCTCTTGGGCTTGGTGGTTTCCAGAGCTCTGCATCCTTGCAGCTGCTCGTGTTGTTCAGGAGCCCTTCCTGGTTAAGATGATGTAGTTGTGCGTTGTGGTGGTGTGAGGTGACGTCTGTCTGTGACAGCACAGGGTCTGGGGAGGATATTTTGTGTAAGGCTGCTTGCTATAGTGAAATGAGGTGATCTGTACATCCGACCCCGAGTGCAGAGCACCTGAGAAGCCCTGGGAGCAGCTCACACCTGCCTGTCCCTGCAGGCTGCACAGGGTTAACAGGTCTGTGCCTCTGCCCCCTTCTGCCACCTCCCAGGCTGGCCCAGCTCCCTGTGCTTTTGTCTAGGTTGACTTTCACCTTGCTCCTGTTTACTCCCAGGTTTGTGTACACAGTGCTGGGGAGGGAGACCAGAAGCAAGCGCTGGGTCTCCATGCCAAATTATAAACTTGATAAAGGGATCTGTACACTGTGAATGCAGTCTCTGCAGGTCTGACTCCCTTTGCAGCTTGCTGGCTGTGACCCTTCAAAGGAGCTTTTCATGATCTCTGTGTTTGATCCGAGACAAGGGACAGCTGTAAAAGCCAGTTCCATGTCTGGAAAACTTGGTATCTGCCCCAAAACATCATTTGGGTTTTTTTGAAAGGGTTTGCAAAGGCTGTGGTGAGGACATGTGGGCTGGGGCAGGTGAGCTGCCTGGCTTTGTTATTTGCCAGAACTTGCCAGCGGCTGGGGAAATTCACACATTGCACAGAAACTTTGCTTGCTGCCTCAGTATAATAGCTGATCTTGCTTTGGGAAGAGGCAAGTGGTATTCTGGGGCTGTAAGGGAAGACCCCAGGAGCATGAAATGGAGTGGGAGGGGCTAGGGATGGAGCACAGCAGGGCTGCCTGGGGTCCCAGGGGTGCTGTTCCTGTGCCTCCACTGAGCAAAGTGTCTGGCTTGATCCAGTAGTGCAGCCTGTCTCAAAACATGAGGCCTCTGTGCCCAGCTTTTCCAGGAATGATGCTTACAGTTCACATGCCTGATATGCTGGTTCTCTGGCAGGGAATAAACTCTTATTTATTTTTTTTGCCACTGGCAGGCAGGAAAAGCTTCTGCTCCCCAGCATGCTGTTTAATCTCTCTCAGTGCTTACTGGGGACAAAGCTGCTTAACATGAGGAAGAAATCCTGGAACTAGACTCCTGCAGAAAAGGTTGATTCCTGTGCAGACCCCTCCTGGAGAAGAGCATATTAATAGTAGGATTCTACTTCAGCTGCCAGGGCAAGGTGGGGCTGTGCAGCCGCCCAGCCTGACTCTCCTAGTGAGTTCCTGGACTGGCTCCAGCATGGGGATAACAGGTGGTGGAAAGCAGCCTTGGAGCAGTGCTGGTGCCCTTCTCCAGCTGGCAGTTGCAGAAGGTGTTAAGCTGAACGTGGCCAGGGATGGCTTGGCAAGGGCTGACCATCCTCCTGTGGCAATCTCGGTGCTTTTTCCTCTTGGCTGCAGCCTGCAAGCCCAGAGGAAGTACAGGCACCTTTCGTGGTGCCTCTTCACCAAGCCACAGAGCTGCAGGGAAGACTGTGTGCTCTTGGAAAGGGATGTAGTTATTTTGAACAATACTCCAGGGAGCTCTTTATGTGGCACTTGGGAAGCCCAAAACTCTTGCTTTTAAGTCCTGTGGAAGTGCCTGTGTGCCCTCTCACAGGTGTGTATGCAAGGAATGTGCCTGCTCCAGACCTGCCCTGTGAGTGCTGCACTCCAGTGTTAACTCTTCCCAGCCTGCCCATGCCCCAGCTCCCAGGCAGGGCTTGCTTCCTAGAACTACATGCCTTGAAACCTGGAGAGTAATTATGGAGGTGTCCAGTAGCCCTCTGACTTCCCTGTTGGATGAACCTGTAATGTGAGGCCACTGCCTACAGGAAAAGTTTCCTGTATGGTTCAAGAAGTTCTTGCGGCTTCCAGGAACTTCCCCATCCTTGCTCAAGCAAGTGATGAAGAATGAGTTCAGGGAACGCTCCCATGTAACCTTATTTATGCTTGTGAGTCAGTAATTTCCTTGTGTGCTCTGCTGGTAAACAGAGTCTGTCCTGATGTAAATAGGGTTTTTTGATAGCCAGACGTGGTGTGTTCCACAGTGTGCGCTCATCACTGTGGCTGTGTGCCACCGCTCAGCTCGTGGCTGGTTTGATAAGGCCAGTGGGCTGTCCGGCCACCCTGGGGCTTAAACCTGGGTTTACTTGAGCCGCCCTTGCTTGGACATTACTGGCTGTGACTCATGGTGAAGTACAGGGTGAGCTGGCACCGGGGTGTGGCTCAGCACAGCACTCGCCAACACCAATCTGCCCCGTGCAGGGTTATTTGGATCCACAGCAAATGTGCTCCCCAGCCCTGGGAGCTGGCTTCTTCCTGCCCCTCGATGAAATGGCCAGAAGCTGCCCTGGGAGCTGCATTCTGGCAGCAGTTTCCATTGCAGGGCTGGCTTTGGCTGGGTTTCTCGTGTCTTGAAATGAATTTGCCTTGGAGCAAGTGATCCGTAACGTTAGGAATGCCTGATTCCAGGCTGGGAGAGGATTTCTTCCAAGGTGACTTTCCTCCCAGCCCCCTTCCCAGCATCTAGTGCCAGGCTTGGCATAGCAGAGAGAAGGGGGTCTGGGAGGAGATCTGGCCTCAGCACTTCATGTCCTCTGGGCTGTTCATCTGGTTATCCTGTAGCTGGGTTGTTGGAGAGACCAAAAATGCCTCAGTAAGTAGGGAAAAGCACATCCAGTGCCGCTGCCCCTGGTGCAAAATGAAAAACGTCATGTGCTCCTTTGTGGCAAAGCCAGCATGCAGTGGGCAGGGAAATGGGGCTGGAGCAGGGCTGGGGCTGTGGGCAGAGGAAGCTGACACATGGCTTGTGGCTGACTGCTGGCCTCAGAGATCGATAGCGGATGTAATTCATCACCTCTGGGCTGTGGGATGGGCCACACCTGGCCAGGTGAGCAGGAGGGCTGATCCCAGCTGCTCAGGGCTCGGTGGTGCTGCCATCCAGCTCTGCATCCCTTCGAGTCTCTGATCCTCAGTGAGGCTGTAGCCTGGTAAGCTTGCACATTGAGAAAAGCCCTTGGTTGTGCAGGGCTGTGGAATGCTCTTCTGGGTAGACAAAACCTTTGTCAAGACTTCCCAGTCATCCTGTGAGGACAGCATGAAAGAGTGTTGCCAGCTTAGCCCCCAGCTAGGGGACCCATCCATCTGCACTGTGCCCCTTGCCTTGGGGGAAGGGGTTGAGTCTCCCTCTGTGGTGGTGATTTCATGGCTGTGGAAGTACCTGGAATGTGTTGAGGTGGTGTTGAGCAACCCCAGAGCTCATACCTGTGGTACCCTCACCGGGGCTGGCCCCAGGGCTGTGGGGTGAGGAGAAATAGTTCTGGGAAGTTGCATAACTTTGGTGAGGGCAGGAGATTTTGGCTTGTGGCTCCTGGAAGGTCCAAGTGCAAATGAGCTCTGGTGTGCAAATTGCCATTGTGGCCAAACAGCTGATATCTGGGAGGCTCTCCAGCTTTTGTGCTGTTAACTGCACTCCTTGGGCCTTTGGATCCTGGAGATATTTTATGGGTTTGTTTGTTTACATGCTTTTTAAAAAAGGTGAGGCAGGGGAAGCTCTTCCTTCAGGCAAGTCATTACTGATAGGAGTGCTCTTGAACGTCAGCCTGTATTGCACTGCAATTCAGCTGAACTGACAGACCAGCTTTTAACCCTTGGGTGATAAAATAGGTTTGTCCTCCGTATGAGGAGTTGAGGAATTGTTTTGGCATGAAGCTTTGGTGCTGTGCAAAAAACTGACCTATGCGTGTCAGGTTTTTTTTTTTCTGGGAATAAGAAGTCCTTCCAAACTCTCCCTTATCACAAACTGAAGGTATTGCTTTTCGAAATGCTTTTGCTGCAAACTCCTGACCAAGATCCTGTTTTGCTATTTTCACCCTGTGTGTTCAGGTGAACCTCTTGAATCTGTAGCCCCCAGGAAATTCCCCTCCCAGACTGGCTCTCACTTGTGTTCTGAGAAATTCCAGGGGAATTCAGCTGATAAAGATAATGCTTTTGGTGGAGAGGAAGTTCAGCATTGAATGTTTTTCTGGTGGAAGTGACTCAGGCCCTGAATCTTCTATGAAATGCTTCTGAAGAGTTGTCTCATATTTAACATGTCTTCCCCCCTCATTTACAGGTGAGAGAAACTGAAACCATGGATGCTGGATGGCTTGATTACCCTGCCTCTGGGGACTTGCCAGATGATGAAGACATTGGTGAATTCAGGCCTCACTTAACCTCTGATGGGTTAGATATAGATGAGGCATCTGGGTCAGGAGGTAAGTGGGGAAGTGGATCTCCCTCAGCTGTTGCTGTGAAATTCCTTTCAGCACCAGCCCTTGAGTGATGGGCTAAAATCACAGCCAGAGCTCCAGAGGAACCACAGTGTCAGGTGGAGATGAAAACTGTGACTTGTAGTCACTCAGATGAGAACAGTGAAAAGTGGTGGTGCTGTGATGTTGAATCACTCAGGGAGGACAGATGGAGTCCAGCCAAGCTTGTCTTGCTGCAAATGAAAAGGCCTTGTGCTGGCTGGATCTTTTTCCTGTTGAACTGCAAAGAACTGCTGAGAAACTTAAAAAAATCTATTGTTGAGGCAGTGTTAAAAGGCTTAAAGTTAATGTCTCAGCTGAGGCCAAACAAGGTAAAGGACTAACTGGTGTTAAGTGAACTCTGTGACATGCAAAGCTCCCTGCCCAAACCAGTTTCTGTAGCTCTGTGTCCCTTTATGTGAACATTTGTTCTCTAAAAGTAAAAGAGCAAGTGCTGAAATCGGTGCCTGACATGTTTGGGCAGATCTGGAGGGTTGGTGAAGGATCCTTTAGGGATGGGCGGTGGGAGCAGTGCCCTCCATTGGCATTACCTTATAAGCTGTGGCAGAGCTGCTCTGCAGGGGCCAATGGATCCAGCTGAAGATCCCTCCCAGCGGAGAGGTGTTGGTTTCAAGATTACATCCTGTGGTCTTGTGCAATCTGAGTCATTAAATGATAAATAGTGCTAGTAGATAAGAGGGAATTGTAGAGGACAAGAGTCCTAGTTTGTGTGCAGTTGCTGGTATTACAGGAAGTGTCTGAATTCTGTAAAAACGTTGTGTAGTGAGACAAAAACTTGAGAGCCCTTTCATTTTTTTCCCCCCCATCTGCAGACTACCCAGACTCTGAAGATGGCATCTATCTGACCACCATGGATACCCCTGTGGTAGGTATTGCTTCTGTGTGTTTTTAAGCACCATATAGCTCTTCTGGTCTCTCTGTGAAACTTTCTGACCCACCCTCCCCCTCTGTAAGACATGGCATCAAGGCGAATCCACCTGCATGAGCAGGCACAGTGTACTCGTAATGCACTGAGCAAACTTTCTATTCCCTGCACACCCTCCTGGTTTCGGCTGTGGGTAGGCTGGGTGCTGCTTGCTCACAGGTGTGGTCTGTCTGTGTTCTGTAGATATCTGACAACTATATCCCTGGAGATACTGGGAAAAAGATAGAAGGTGAGAAGAAAAACACAATGGTGGACAATGAAATCATTCCAGACAAAGCTGTACCTGTTGAAGAGAACCTGTCCAACAAGATCTCCATGGCAAGCACAGCCAACAGCAGCATCTTTGAAAGAACAGAAGTCCTTACAGGTAATACTCCACCTCGTCCTGGTAAATCATTAATACTGAGAATCAAAATGGCTTCTGTTGTTCCCTGTTTCCCTAGGGAGCAGCTCCTTGCTGCCAGGGGAATGAGTTGCTTTACCTCTGTGGCTACCTGTAGCAGGATGGCTCCTGCCTCCCAGTCCTTAAACAACAGCAGAGCCTGTTGCTGGGATAAACAGCTTGTTTTTGAGCCTGCCAGCTGACTGTTGGCTTAAGTCATGTGGCAGCTGCTCCGCACCCAGATACTGCCTCAACAAGAGGCATCTCTGGCCATAAAGCAGTGACATCATAGATTTTATATAAAATGCAGGCATCTTCCTTCCAACTTCTGCCCAAGTCCTGCCTTCTCTGAGCTTTGTCAGGGGCCAAGCAACCCCTCTAAGGGATTCCAACACATGGTCAGCTGTAGGAATCTGAGTACCAATGTCTAGAGCAAAACCAAGTGACAGCCTTCCCCTCAGCATGTGGGACAGGTCTGTCTCCAGCATATTGCTGCTTTGAGCACTTGGCCTGATGGTCCAAGTAGAAACCCAAGCCCTTTGCTTGGGTCTGCAGCCATTCTCCCAGTCAGAGACGAGATTGGAAGAGTGGATTGCAAAACCATCTAGCAAAGAAACTGATTTAGTGCAAGGAATAGGTGTCACAACAAGGGATAAACTTCGGTGAAGTCTTGTGGCCACCCTTGCTGTGAGGTGAGAGGAAATTTTAGTGGTTTTTTGCAGGTTTGTAGGTTTTGGTTGTTGGGATGTGGTTTGTTCTTTGTTTGGTTTTTTTTTGAGGGAAGTGGCTTTGGTAATTGGATGTTGATGAATTGAAACACAGAGTCTCCAGGGTGTGATCACACAGGTAGCTAACAAAGCATTCAGATTGGAGCTCTACCATTTTCCTGTGGGTTGTGGTGGGCCTTTCTTGGGTGGGTTTTTTCTTGTTTTGTCTCTGTACAGGGAGAACATCTTCTTGTCAACATTTCTTTCTTGGACTAAACTGGAAGTTTAGCTTAAACTGGTTAATGTGGAACATGTGTTTATTCTGTGGTTGGACTGGAAGCAATCCTGGCCTTTCCCAGTACCATCTACTGTTGCTGAAAGTGCCAGCACATATGGTGACAGGCACATGGACACTGACTCTGGGGCAGCTCTGGGGGCTGCTACTCTCAAAACAGATTTTGAGATTTCACTGGTGATTTGGAGTTGTCCAAGACTTACTCCATTCTCTCTTTCTTCCCCAGCCCTCATTGCAGGAGGAGCAGTGGGGCTCCTGTTTGCCATCTTCCTGATCCTGCTCTTGGTCTATCGCATGAAGAAAAAGGACGAGGGCAGCTATGACCTGGGGAAGAAACCCATCTACAAGAAAGCCCCCACAAATGAGTTCTATGCCTAAAGCTCAGCAGCACCTTGTGCCCATCAAGGGACAAACAGACTGCATGGAAACACTGTGCCCTCAGATGAGATGTGCTGAACAAATGCTTTTTTTTTTTTTTTTT
>VZTN01013634.1:83070-124863 GCA_013400515.1 Erpornis zantholeuca | reverse complement strand
TTTTTTTTTTTTTTTTTGGATTGAATTTCAAAGCGACTTTGAGAAAAAACAAACTTCCTTCGTGACCCTTCCCATCCCACTCAGCTATCAAGGGCCCAATGAAATACAAAGAGTCTGAAAAAACCCCTCAGTGTATTTTTTTTTTTTCTAAGTTAGTGTAAAAAGAATAAAGATGCCAAATTTTCTGCTTGGTTTTATAGAGGGTATATAAACATGAACCAGACTGTATGGAAGCAAACACCATGTGTTTGCATCCAGCGTGCTGTGCTGGGATTGGCTGCTTCTATAGAAGATGGCTTTTTTTTTATAAATCTTGCTACTAGATGTCTTGCAGCAGGCTGTTGATGTGAAGCATTTTTGTGGAGAACTATTTATGAATCTCTTACACTACAGATAATGTTGCCTTATCGGGGAGTAAAAGGCCCACAAGGGCTCAATATCCCTGCATGCCATAAAGGGCCTATGGGAATGTCTTCCCCAGGAGACTTCTGTCTCTTCCAGTTGGCCCCAGGCAAGGGTCATTAGTCCTCGAAATCAGGACAGCCAGTTGTGTTTGGCTATGGCGACACCCTTTCCTTGCCTTCAGTCTCTTACCTTTTTTTAAGGATTGCTTGTAGGGTTTTTTTATAACAAAACTTAAAAGAAAATAGGCTGGTGTTTATATAAAGTTTGTAGAAATTGTTTTGAAATAATAAAAAAAATAATCTACTTTTTTAATTTCCTCAGATTTATTTTTTCAATCCCTTTGTGTTTCCTTTGGCCAGGCATTTCTCTAGAAATGCTGTTTTATATGATTCATATTGTGAACTGAAGCAGAGTTAACTACAGAGTGTTACAGGTTTCTTCTAGTTCTATAGCAGCTACAATAGAGGTGAAAGATATTTATGGTTTTCTCATAACTTTTCTAGGATTTTTTTAAAAATAGATTTATTTATAGTTTCTGAAATGGCTGCTTTCTCATTTGGTAACTTTTATCCTTTTTATGTAAAACACTAATATAATGAGTCTCTGTGAAAACTATTTAAGCTTTATTCTGTGAATTTCAATATAAATTCAAGGCAATAACTTCTGTATGCAAAGTTGGTTGCATAAATATGATTGAAGTAGGGAAAAGACAAGAGTAATTCTAGGCTGTAATATATTACAATCAGTCCTATAGAGCTATATATTATATATTTTACCGAGATATATACAGATAAGAATGAAAAGGCTGGAGTTAATTCTTCAGCAGCCTTATGGTGTGCAAGAAGCGTTTGATCTTGTTTGTGCTGCTGTTTGTCCAGTGTCTTGTGTAGAGCACCAGGGCCTTGTGCTTGGGAAGGCACCTGGGCACAGCCAGAGCCCGGGTACTCCATGGCTGCATCC
This sequence comes from Erpornis zantholeuca, assembly GCA_013400515.1. NCBI lineage: Eukaryota > Metazoa > Chordata > Aves > Passeriformes > Timaliidae > Erpornis > Erpornis zantholeuca. Next base: position 123,498 of record VZTN01013634.1, on the reverse strand, counting down.
CAGCTCCTGGAAGCAGCTGTGGTTGGGATGTGCCGTGCTTGATCCGCAGAGATCCCCACCCGAGCTGCCCTTGGAAGCTTGCAGTGTTGTGGAGGTGGTAACTTTCTCTCCCCTGCCTCTTGGGGAAGGCTGGATCTGAGCTCTGCCTGGGTGCCGTGTCCCACTGGAAAGTGCTGAGCTTTCATCGGGGTGAGCTCTGAACCCTCCCACTGTGGATCTTTCTTAATGTCCCCTGTATGTGGCTCTCTACCCCCACTGAGCGTGGGGCCAACCCCCCCCAGTCTCCCAGAGCAAAGGGTGATGTGTGTCTGATGCCTCTGTGCCAGGAAGGTGTTACTGAACCGAGTTGTGTCCTCCTGTGGCTCTGAGTCTGGCTGGGTATGAGACAAAAGTCTGAGTGCGGGTCCCCAAACTGAGCACCTGAGCAGGCAGCATTAAATCAGGCTGTTGCAAAGGCTGGTTGGAAATCTCATGGCTCCTGAAGCCTCCTTCCTGAGGGTTTGCTGTAGGCTTGAGGCCAAAGCCAGAGAGGTGCTAGAAAAAATGTGTCCCCTTCTCAGGATGAGGCAGGAATATGTGTTGAGACATCGGTGGGAGAGGAGAGGTCCTCCTCTGGGTGAGTCACTTGGTCCCAGTACAAGACTGTTCAGGGAAACTGTGGCCTCTGGGAGGCTCTCAAAGCTGCACAGAGTTCACTGGAGAAGGAGAGGGAGGACTGCACTGCCTGTGGACAGCACTACCAGGAAGGCAGGAGCTGCAACTGCTTCTCGGGACATTCAGATTCTCTTGTGTAATTGCTCTTGGGGATTTTCCACTGTTACTGGTTTTTATTTTTTTTTCTCAAATAAATGGTACTTTCTACAACTGGCTTTTTGGATTGTTTCTGATCTGAAATTACTTTTGGGAGCTGGATAACCGGGAGCTTGTGTTTGTGTAACTACTTGGTTTACTGAAGAGGGAGGCACGCTGGGACCTGGCACAGTGGCCTGCAGCTCAAAGGGGCTTTGTCAGCAGCTCCTGAGCTGTCTCCAGTGCCTGACCTATGAGTGACTCCCATAGGACCAGCAGCCCTGGGTCTCTGGAGTTACTTGGCTCCTCCAGACAAGTCAAGCAGAGACAGAACAGCCGTGTGGGGTGAGTCTGTCCTGTCTTGTGCTCAGTTTTGGGGTGGCACTTCAGAGTGCTGTCCCCTTGTAAGCAGGAGGGACAGAGGGAGGTGGAAAGAGGCCTGTGCCTGTCCCCTCAAATGAGAGCAATGTCTTGGGCATTTTGGTTAACCAAGTTTCAAGTCAACCCTGTTTAGGCAATGTCGGCTTTCCACTGGGTGCAGAGCTGATCAGCTGCTCTGGGAGCAAGTCCTCAGGTGACTCCATGCTGTTTGGGACTAAAACAGCTGTTCTTTTAGGCAAGCTCTGGAGGAAGCTGCTGTTTGTCCAAGCCCTTCTGCTCTGCCAGCTTGGTGCTCTCAAAGGACAGGACCCACCTCTCTTCACAGGCAAGTGGGGGAGAGGGGGAGCAGGGCTGCTGGCTGGGAACAGTGCTGAGGCTCCTCAGAAGTGCTGTATTTAAATGGATTATCATCCTCGAGAAAATCTAATTCCCTTTTCCCTTGTGGGAATTCCTGTTCCAGGTGGTTTGGATTAGCACAGACGGAGGAAACAAATTGGGACTAGTACATAGGCTCCCTCGGGGTGAGGGGGTTGCACATGCTCCTCTGCTCCTTGTTGCCTGCTCTGTGCCAGGTGTGCTCTCAAAGGTCCTCTGAGAACCTCATCCAATGCTAAGAAAAGCAGAGCCATGTGCTCCCAGGGCCCTCCTGTGCTCCGTGGGAGCTGCTGTTTGCCAGCGCATCGGTGACGCACTCCTGCGATCTCCATGTTCTTGTGCCTGTGACAGGTTCTTGGACGTGCTGCTTGGAGCAACCTGTGTTTGTCCTTTTTTTTTTTTTCTCTTTTTCCTTTCTTTCTCTCCTGGGCTTCGTCTCTTGGTTGCAAGAATCCTGTGTACTTTCCAAAACTGCCCTCAGCGCAAAAGTGCCTTGTTTTTGCAAAGCAATCTGGACGGGTAGTCTGCAAATCCCCAGAGCACAAGCCTGGCTGCCTGCCTGTCCTTGCAGAGCCCCATTTCCCAAGATGGATTTGTCACCATTCCCTCCATCTGCCTTTCTGCCCTTCTAGCTAGCCCACCTGTACCCGATGTGTGCTGAGAGGCTCTAATACCTTGAGAATTCCTGGTCTTCATCTCTGACCTTGCAGAAGGCACTTGTTTTTCTTGTTAGTGCTGCTCTGGTTTTAAAACCTAAAGGCTGAGGATCTGCTTTATCTGGCTTGAAAATAGCTGAAACCCTCCCAGGTCCTGATGTGTCGAGTGGCTGGGGAAGGTCTGTCCTTCCCAAATGCTCCCCGAATGAGGGATACGGAGGAGCTGGAAAATTAAGTATAACCTTGTTGACCCCCTTTGCTTTATGGCTTCCAGGGGGTTTTGAGATGATGTTTGTGGGTGTTTGAGTCCCTTGTTTTGCAGTGTGAGCTGAAGCACTGGGGTGTGTGCTGTGCTACATGCCAAAGGTGCCAAAATGGGTCACAGCAGTGATGTGCTGGTGATTGTGGTGCCTCTCCCCATCACCTTGAACCTGCAATCTGGGAGGGCACAATTCCTTCATCCTGGAGATGTGGTGTTTCCCATGAGCATCCCATGAGCCTCCCCCAGCCCTCTGGGTGCTGAGTCAGGTGCAGAGTTGAGCTCCCTGTGGCTGCAGGCAGGGCCAGGGTGAGCCCAGGGGCTGGGGGCTCTGGGTACAGCACACTGGGGCTGGAGTGGGGTATCACTGAGCTCCCACTTAGCTGGATAAGCTGGGGCTGTGTGGGAGGTAAAAGAGCAGGTTGTCCTTGGGGCTGGGGTCTGCCAGGTTAAAACCTTCCTTTCCCTGGTATCACTCGGTGCAGGTGACCCTTCGCTGCAGGGATGTTTTGATATTTAGGGCTAAAACCTTTCAGTTCCTCTTTCCCCATCCTCTGTCCCATCTTGCTTGGTGCCAGTCACGGTGCAGGTGGTGATGCCCAAAGCTCTGATCTCTCTGGGGGGGCCAAGCCTGTCACCTGTACCAAAGTGGCTCTTGAAGGCTTGTGTTTCATAGAATCGGAGTATGGCTTGCTTTGAAAGGGACCCCAAAGGGTAATTCTCCACCCTGTCCCAGGGACAGGGACAACTTCCACTGCTGCTCAGGGCCCCATCCAACACGGTCCTGAACACTTCTAGGAATGGGACAACCATAATTTCTCCGCCGATCACCGCGCCATCCCCCGGCTCCCTCGGCGGTCTGTCCCCTCTCCCCGCGTGTCTGCTGCCCTCTCCCGGGCACCCCCGGCACGGCGGCCGGGACCCCGCTCCCCTCGCTCCGTCCGGGTCTGCCCCCGCTCCCCCCTCTCCCCGCTGGCCCCCGCCGGGAACGGGATTTTTTAGGGGACGTCCCTGCTGGTTACAGGCTGCCCGACCCCGCTGCGGGTGGGAATTCCTCGGCGGCAGCGGGTTCTGACATAGAACTGCGATCTCACTAATGCTGGTGAATCCTGCAGGGTGCGAAGTTTGACTTTTTTCCTTTTCTTTTTTTGCCCTTCTTCCCCCTCCCCCCCACCTTTTTTCTTCTTCCCCGTCCTTCTCTCCCTGCCTTCCTTCCTGCCCCTTTCCGCCCGTGGGGTTTGGCATGGGCAGGGATGGATACGAGTCCCCATGGATGTCCCCATGGCTCTGTGAAGGTCCGGGGTGCTGGGGGTGGTCCCAGTGCCAAAGTCACCGCTGACTTGCTGGCCCTGCCCTTGCTGCCACAGCGTCTCCCTGCCAGCCCTGGGTAGGGGGGAGGCTTGGGGACATTTTGCCCAGTATTGGAGGGAAAAGATCTGCTTTTTAATCACAGGCTGGTTATTTTGGGGAAGTGGGGGGTGCAGGAGGTGGTCTGGCTGCTCCAGGCGCATGGAAAGGAACAATGGAGCCACTGTGCAGCCAAACGCCCTGACTCCTGTCAGAAAGGTCCAGCGAGGGGTTTTCAGCACGTTTCTATTCCGCTGCTCAGGTATAATTACACGGGGGAACAAAGAGCCCTTGAAACCCACCCGCTCCCCCAGCGCAGCCCGGGGCTGTGGGCACACACACGTGCGGCTCTCGGCGGGGTGCAGGGTGCCCATGCACACCCACTGAAGCAGCCCAGAGGGGCTGGTGACACCGGGCAGGAGCATGGGAACCTGGCTGCATCCTCAGCTTCCTGGGAGCCACAGCTGGAATGGAGAGGCTCCTCTTCCAGTGCCACACTCCTGGTGAGCACCCCGAGGCAGAGAGCAGAGCACAAATCTCACCCTGCCTCTTGGCACCCATCCTGCTCTTGCTGTTCATTTAGACATCTGCTGGAGTGGATCTGGTGAAGTGCCTTTTCTTCTGTCTCTGGCCAAGTCTGCTGCAGAGGTGAGGGGCACCAATAGCAGAGCTGGGGCTTCACCCCTAAGCTGTGGCAGCCCAAACCAGCTAGGGCAGGAGGCTGGATTTCCAGGAAATAGGGCACGGGGGTGTTTGCAGGCAGCTGGGTGGCAGTGTGCTCCATGCATGGTACTGTGCTGTCCTGCCTGCTCCTCACAGTGCTCCGTGCAAAGCCATGCCAAGCCCCACAGCCCTGGGGTGCTGCTCAGCTCCTCAGCTGGCAGCTCCACCGATGCTGAGTCCTCCCTGGGCTTACGGGGAGGGAGCTGGATCCAATCCTTTCCTTCTCAGTGCTGATCTGTTACTGCCTGCCTGGTCTGCACCCTAATTACTGCAGCAGTGCGTGGAAATCAGGGCCATGTTTTTCAAGCCCGGTTGTTTATTTAAGCTGTTTGAAAAGCTACTTTCCACTGACCTCACACCCCTAATCAGCCATCCAGCCCCAGCTTCAGCCTTGAGGCAGTGACCCAGCACTGCTGCCCGGTGGGATACTGCTGGCCCCTGGGCTTGGTCCTTCCCCGAGCTGCAGGGAGTCCGGAGCTTGACAGGAATGAGCTTGTTTTTAACTTGTTTTTAGGGAAAAAAATACACCGACAAAAAGGAAGCCTAATTTTCCGCAGGCTTTTTGGCTGCATGGTCAGGGCTGAGTGCCCAGGGCTGTGGGCACAGAAGCGTGGCAGTCTCCACCCCTGAATCGCCCATCTCGGGCCCGGGGCTAGTAGCACCCACTCCTGGCATTGCTGGTGACATGGGCACCCATGGGTGCCTCGGGCTCACTCTCTCCTTAATGCTATTTGGGTTTATTTCAGAGTCTGGCCAGCAGGGCCACACGCCTGAGCAGTTCCCTATGCGCTTGAAGCTTCTTGAGCAGGTAATTGTAATTCCTCAGCAACCCAGCTTGGCTTATTTTGGCCCCAGCATAGTTTTGCATCCTGAGGCCCAGCTGGGTAATTTATAGCTCCATTAGAAAAAGGATAAAATCAGCACAGGGTTTCTGGGCACTGTGCAAATCCATAGCCCTGTGTGCTGGGGCCAGGAGTGCCCTTGGAGGGATGCGCAGGGTAATGGGACCCCACTGAGGTCGACAGGCAGCACCAGGCTTGGTAGGGAGAGGGATTTTATTGCTCATGATGCAGTGAGTGGCCCCTGGGTTCAGTCTTGTTGGCTGAGTCCCCTTTGTGCGCTGCGTCTGCCCTGGGCATCAACACCTGGGGGCAGTTTTCAAGAAAAGGTTTTTCTCTGCTCCTTTCCCCCACCTGATGGGCAGAGCAGCATCCCCACATCCCCTGTTCCTGAGGGCCTGGGATACAGATATTTGCACTGAACAGTGTGACTCATGGGCCCCCTGGCCTGTCTGGAGGCTCTGCCCAGGGGTGTGGGGCAGGGACAGCCCCAGGCAAAGAGCTCAGAGCAGGGGAGACAGGCTGCTCCTGGTGGGTGTCATCCTGAAGCAGATTCCCTGGTGATGCTGGTCTACAGCTCCGTGCATCTCCACAGGAGATGGACAGGGACCTGGGGGAATGGCCACTGCCCTGACCAGACTCCTGTCAGGGAGGTGACCAGGTCACAGCACAGTAGAGGGGCCCGGCCTGGGGCTGTCCTTGCCGAGGCAAACACCTCACTGGTACAGAACAACCCCACCCCTCACAGCCCCCTGGTCAGCTTCCCCCTTGCCCACCCCTGGCACTCAGGGGCTGAGAAAACTCCGTTTAACCTGAGTTTTTCTGGTCTTCCTGCAGCTGTTGTTACAAATTGCCCTACAAGCAAGCCAGCCCACCTGCCACCTCAGTGCCAAGAACAGTGTCACCAGCTGGACGTGGGCTGAGAGGGCAGGGAAGGGACACTGCCCACCCTCCACGTGTTCCACGGCTGCCCTCCCCTCTCTGAAAAACAACCAACCCACCCAAGGAAACCTGCTGTGTGATTTGGGGCAAAATGCAGTGCAGCGGCTGTTTAAAAAGCAACCAGACTCTTTGATTTGGACAGAAAACGTCGCCCCCCCAGAGATGGCCAGAGGTGCCCAGTGTGTCTCCCGAGCTGGCCCGAGCCGCGGGCACAATGGGCAGTCAGTGGGAGACTGGGGCTGGGGCTGGGGCTGGGCTGGGCTGGGCTGGGTTCACTAGATGGCAGCAGCTTCTTTCGAACGGGCAGCACAGTGACACACAGCCCGGGCGGGGAGGGAGACAGACCCACAACGGGCTTAGAGTTCCCCGGGGGTATGGTGTCACGGCGGGAATGCCAGGATTTTGTGTTCCTCTCGATTTTTTTTAAAGGTAACGCTCTCCTCTGGGACCTGAAGTGGCTGCTTGATGTGGTGGGGCTCCAGGCAGCCCCAGCTGCACCCTGGATACTGCGAGCAGGGGGTCCCCGTTGCGTTCATCATCACCTGGAGATGCTCGTGCAACACCGCATCTTGCACAGGAATTATCCCGTGCATCCTTAAAGCATTCGATGCTTTTCCTAAATCCCCAGCTCTTGCAGCGATGTGAAGATTTTTTCACGGTTGATTTTATACCCACCCATGTTTCTGGCTGCCTGGGGGGACAGGGAAAAGCTCCAGGTACACAGAACAGAGCTGCCAGACGGGCTCAGCGGGCAGCCCAGCTCGCCAGAGCCGGCGGGACGGGCCGTGTTTCCCGAACGCACGCTGGATTACTGCAGGATCCGGCAGAGACAGGCGCTGCTGACTCCGGAGCAAGAACATGCAACTGGCTGGCTGGCGCCTGTCCGAGACATTTGTGTTAATCAGTGATTATGCAAATAAACAGCTCTGCCACGCTCCCAGCTCCGCCGCGCGACGTGGAGCATATGTTCCTCGTGGCAGGCAAGTGTCTCCTCCAGGAGCTCAAAGCTCCTCGTTCCCAGCGTGGGACCTGCTGTGAAAAGCAGATTAAAGGCAGCCTGTGGCCAGCGGGGGAAGGCAGGAGCCCCTCGAGGCCCCCCCAGCCCGCCGCCGCCACCTCTCCCCTTTCCCCATGTGGCTTGAATTACTGCGGCTGTTTGCTTAATCCATCAGGCTTCAAGAATGAGCCACTCGGTGCTTTCTTGGCCTCTCCATCCAGCAAAGCACTGTAAACATAACAAGGCAGGCTTGTTCCAAGCCCCTGAAGTCAATAAGCAGCGCTCCTCCTGCCCTTTGGGTCTGGGTTGGTGCTAAATATAACTCAGGGTGCTTTCCATTCATAAAATGTGAATTATGCCCCAGCCTCTGAGGGAGAGGAGCGGGTTGAGGATCCTCTGGGCTACAGACACTCTTGATGCCGGCAGCAACCAGAAGGCTTGGCCCCATCCTTTCACAGCCCTCCAGCTCTTCAATGAGTAGATGGGGGAGGAAATGCTTTGGGGGAAAATACGGGGGATCCTCTGTTTGGGTTGATTAAATCATGTTCTTGAATCTCACCCTCAGGTGCATTAGGGCTGGGGTGGATTTGCTGGGGAGGTGAGTGCAGGGGATGGTAAGTGTGGGCTGATGGGGTGGCCCAAGCAGCAGCAGCAGCAGCACAGGAGAAGCCCCCACTGCCCCCACAAGATACTTGAGCATTTTCCAGGAATGGGTCCAGTAGAGTCTTGTACCACTGCTCCCAACACCTAATGAACACGCTGGGACTTTGCCATGCTCGAGGGACTTGCTTCCTTTTGAATCCCTTGTGGATCTCCATGTGATGACCCTTCCTCTGTCCTCCAGTCCTTTCTTCCACCAGCCCTTGGCTGTCGGCATGTGCTGTAATGTTTTCCCAGTTTTTCCATGGCAGCTCTGGATGCAGAGATGTGTCTGCCAGCAGCTTTTTACCCTCAGTGAGGTTCCTGTTTTGGGAAAGGAGGAACCCCATCTCCTAGTGGAACTTAGGGAGGTGCTATCCCCTGGGAAGCCCTGGGTTAGGATCCTGGGGACCTGAGCTCTTGTGTTCCTATGGAAGCCAGGGTCACATACAAGCTGCAGAGGGAGGAGGCCAAGACTCCAGGCATGCCTGAGCATCTCCCTGCTGGGTGGTGTGAGGCTATCAGTCCCCTGCAGCCCCAAACTCAGCACCTGGAGCCGCAGTGTGGCACAGGGTACACACAACAAGGCTGAGGATGGACTGCATGCAGGGCAGTGCTGCATCTGGAACGTGCCAGATCACAGAAAACGTGGAGTCAATCCGGGTGATGGTGCAGGGATGCCCATGTGTGCATCCTGGGGTGCTGCAGGTCATGGGGGGCTGTGCTTCCCCAGCTCTTCTGCCCACTGCCCCAAGGTCAGGGTGGGTTGACTACCACTGTAGCCTGGCTGTCAGGTTGTTTCATACCCTGGCTCAGGACTGACAAACCAGAAGGTTTCCAAGTACACCATGGGCCTTTGGATGCCACGGAGATCTAAATAAAGCCTTTAAGATCCACTCTCCAAGATGCTTGTGTCCAGCTCCAGGAAACCTGGCTGCTTTTTATGGCATCTAAATCAGCAGTTTCCTGCTTATGCCTGCACTGCATTTCTGTGTGCGTCTAATTGTGTAAAACAACAGAGCTTGGCAGAGCCACACAGGCGAGGGAGGAGCTGGGTTTCACACTGAAGTTTTTTCTCTCTTTTTCCCTTTTTCTTCTTAAATAACCCCATTTGGGCCTCCAATAAAAAACCAAAACATCTGGTGCTGGGTATTTGGCTGCTGGGAAGCAGCTCCTCATTATGAAAAGCACAGCAGTGATGCAGGGATTTCTGGTATGGATCAGTAACACTTAAGGTCGCATTCGTGTGTTATCCCTGTCCCTCCTGACCTTTGAATTTATGGGCTGAGGACACTGAGGGAGCTGTGGTGCTCTATGCCAGCATGCAGGTAAATCATGCAAGTTAGTAAAAAGGCAATTGAATCAGTAAAGAGTCCTTCAAGCCTGATTTATTGATGCTCTCATGTGAGATCTCAGCAGTGTTAAGATGCTGCCGTGAGAAAGAGATGAATCAGTAAATCACACGAGCATGGTGGGTGCTCCATGAGTGGGGAGGAGCCTCTGGCAGGGCCACCCCAAGCCCTGGATGAGCCCCCCCAGCAGGGCTTGGGGCTGTTCCCTTTCCCTGGGCCAGTGGTGAGGCCGAGCCTCTGCCCGCCCAGCCTGCTAGGTCTGCATGAAGAGGTGGAAGTTGGTCCTGGTAAACTCCTGATGGATGCTGTCAAGTAATTTGTCTGAGTCCTGGGGAACATCTGAGAGGACCTGCTGCCCTGGGATGCAGCTCTGCTCTGGGGTGTAGGTAAATGTGAATGAGCTGGAGTAGATGAGGCCATCATCCCTGATCAGCAGGAGCGGGACCGTGATGGGATATCGCAGCCACCTCCAGTCACTGCCGAAGGCAGAGACATCAGGGACAACACACACGAGGGACTTGGGACTCCTGGCAACAGTGCAGGAGAGGAAAATATGCATTAACTGAGGAGGGTCCTGTGCAGGAGCAGGCAGCAGTGAGTGATGGCACTTCTTGTCCATCCTGGAGCTCAGTGTGAAGCCTCCAGCAAGTTTCCTCTCTCCTCCCCTGTCTTTCATTCCTCTTTGCCAGGGTTGCTTGGTTGTTTGCAGCTCCCTGAAATCCCTGTCATCCCCCACCCATGGCTATCCCCAGACTGCAGGGCAGACAGCAGGCACCAGACTTATCCCTGCCTCTGCTTGCAATGCTCGTGCTTGCTCCTGCAAGATGAGCAGTGCAAGTGCCCCGTCCCCAAGGTCTGCAGCCACGTCCTACCCAGATCTGCCCAGCACAGCCCACACCTGGCTGCTGTTCCTTGCCTGCTGTTCCCTGCCTGCTGCCCGGCTCCCTTATCCATGTTACCTGTACATTGTCTCTGCTTCCACATCTCCAAACCAGACCTTCAGGTGTGCATGGAAATACTCCCCCTGCACCTCCAGCATGGCCACGTCCCCGCCGCCCGTGAGCTGTGGTGGGCAGAGTGTGTGGCAGGGCTGTGAGGCAGAGTGAGCCAAACTCTTTCTCCTACAGGATGCTCCATTCCCACAGCACCCCAAAACTGGGAGATGCCAGGTGGGTGCAAGGGCTCAGAAGCAGGAGGCACGAGGCAGGCAGGTGCCAGAGAGGCTGTGCCTACCTGCAGGGCAGCGATGAGCGGCACAGGGCTGACAGGCTCACGGACGCAGGCCAGGCTCTCGCTGAAGGTGTATTCCACTGTCTCCGTGCTGATGATGGTCCAGCATGAGCCATCGTTCAGCAGCTCCCGGTTGGCTTCCTTTGGGCAGGGAGATGCCTGCAGAGAGTGTCAGAGCTCCAAACACGCTGCAGTGGAGATGGTGGGGAATGGGGCCGGGATGCCTGGCTCTGCTCTCAGTGCCTTGGTTCCAGCAGGTGACTGCTTTGCTCACTGGAAATGGGGATCGTGATTCCTTTTCAAAGACCTCAGTGACAGTGTCCCTAGCAAAGCTGGCTTTGCCACGATTCTGGCCTTAATTTGGATGCGAGACCTCTCCTGGTGATATGTTCCCCAGGCACAAGCAATGTGGAGAAGCTTGGAGAGGTGATAACAGAGCACCCTGGGGGTCCTCACACACTCCTGCACTGCCATACCTGGAACTGGATCACTTTCTCCGTGGAGAGACACAGGTACATGCGGTCACTGCCTTGGAACTGGAAGGCGCACTTGTGGAGCTGGGAGATGGGCTCATCCACGTCCAGCATGGCATACTGCTTCATCACCTTCCGGATGATCTGCGGGCAGCAGCATCCCCGGGATGGCACCGCCGCTCAGAGCCGTGGAGCGGCCAGGTCCGTGTGCCTGACAGTCAGGGATGGAGCTTACCAGGGGCGGCAGGGTGACGCCGGTGGCTGTGCAGACCAGCTGGACCACGGAGCCGTAGCGGATGTACCCTTCCCGCAGGGGGAACTCGCTCCGGGCGCAGCGCTCGTCGGCTGGCCGGGAAGGAGAGAGGCAGAGTCACCGCCCCGAGCAGCCGGGGAGCGGGTTAACCTTGCCAGGCACAGGGCTGGCCGTGCTCCCCCTGCTCTCTTACTGCTGTCTCTGCACGGGCTCACTGCTTGGAGACACCACCATTCCCTGGGAGCCCAGCACGGGAGAGCAGGACGGGATGCAGTACCTTGCAGGGACACCACTGGAAGCAGTGTGAGCAGGAATATTGTTGGGCTCTGGCTTCTTCCAGGCAAGTCACTTGCTTGGGTTTGTGAACCCCCAGACTAGTACAGCTCTTGTTGCCCTGGTCACAGCCCCTGTGGTCTCAAAGCCAGTGGGAAACATCCAGCAACACACCAGGAATGCCAGGCAGAGGTGAGACTGAGCCAGATTCCTGCTTCCCCAGGCTAATTCCCACCCCTTTTGTGCCCATGGCTTTGCAGGACGGGAGAGCCAAGGCTGGAGGCAGGCAGCCCTGGGCATCGTGGCACCAGTGTTCCCTGAGAGTCCTTACCCAGGTGGAGGGTGAAGGCTGCCCACTGCCTGGCACTGGCGATGAAGGCTCCCCCCTCCACAGACAGATACCTGGTGCTGACGGTCTGGGAGCGCAGGCGGTTGAAGAGGGACACTTTGGAGCCTGAGGAGATGCAGACTGTGCAGAGAGATGGCTGGGTTAGTGCTTGCCAGCACTGAATGATGGCTCAAGCCCGGGGAGGACAAGCCCTGGTTCCTGGGGTACCCAGCCTGGCAGCAGCCAGCACTCTCCTCTCTGTGTGAGTGCAGGCGAGGCCCACGGTGTGGGGAGCACATTGGCACCAAGGCATTGCACCTCGTGATGGGTGAAGCATTTGGAAATGCACATCACTGTGTCCACACACATCCTCTTTTGGAAGTTCCCATTGGCTTTGGGTCCAGCCTGAACCACTCCAGAGCCAAGCTGTGAGCAGAGAGCCTCCCATCCTGGGCTGGCACCCACCTTCCTCCCCACAGAGCCATTCCTGTACTCACGGTCCGTGTTCTTCAGCGACTGCTTCTTCTGCGAGGGCTTGGAGATGACCTTGATGAGTTTGCTGTGGAAGGTGCCGATCTCCTGCCCGTTGCTGAAGAAGAGCTTCAGGACCAGGCGGAAATGCTTGCGCTTGTCCGTGTCCGAGATGTACAGGGCCTTGGCACAGCTGAACCCCTGCCAAGGGCACAGAGGGGCTGCCAGCAGCTCCAGCCCAGCCCCACCATCCTCACCCTCCTCACCGCCCCACGAGGACATAATGGTGCCCTTTCAATGAGTCCCAAGTTCATTTAAAGGGAGAAACGACCAGAGATGTTATTACAGGTGGAATGAAGAGCTGGGGATCGGCAGAGGCTTTATTTACACTGGGGGCAGAGTATTCCTTATGGAAATGAATGTTCATATGTGATTTATCCCACATAACATGAGAAGTCGCCCTGGGTTTATGGTTTCCCCCATCCTGGCCGATACGCTGTGCCTTAGCAGCAAGGCAAGCACTGCAGACAAAGGCTCTTTCTGTGAGGTTCCTGGCCTGGCTCAGACCCTGTGCTTTTGGGGACCCTAGATAATGCTTTTTCTCCTTTTTTCCCCTCCAATCAAAAGATGCCAGAGCTCTGCTGAAGCTTTTGAACTCTCGGATCAACTGGAGCTTTTTTTAAAGTTGTTTATCCACAAATGAAGGACCAAGCTTTTATTTTGTGGCAAGCAGCAGTGCTGCTTATGGGGAGAAGGAACCAGAGCTGAGGGAGCTGTGCAGATTTTGGCAACCACGGGGCTGTTGACCTGAAAAGGCAGTGCCAGAGAAAGACAGGGACCTTTGGGCTGCCTGGACTGGTGCACATGCCACAACAGGCTGGAAGAGTGGGAGTGGGTAGTTATGTCTTGGGGGAAAGAACTGTGACATTCTGAGGGTAGGGAGGATGTGACATCCCAGGGTGTGGGGTGATGCTGGTGACAGCCCAGCCCTTGCATGAGGGGGATGCCCACAGCCCCAGAGAGCTTTACCTTTGTGTCTGGCTGCTCCTCAAAGCTGAGCTTCTGGGTCTCCATCAGGCTGCTGCCCATGCTGTCCAGCCCCATGTACCCACACACCCGAAATCCAGCCTCTCCCAGGTCCCTGGCTGGAAGAGACAAGGAGAAGCACCTTTCAGCCCCCACACAGGCTCAGCTTCTCCAGGTGTGGAGCACGGCCAAGCTCCAGCCCTCCTTGGGTCTGGACTGCAGTGGGCTCAGGCTTGAGCAGGAAAGGAGTTTGGGGGGCCAAAACCAATGTAAACAGAGTCACTCTCTCCTTTGCAGAGGCAGAGGGCAGCTCTTCACGGTGCAGGAAGGGAGGGAGGAGAGGTCCAGGGCTGCTCACCTTTTATCTGCTCCTGCTTTAACTTCCATCCCGGCCCGCTCAGGTAAACACAAGGTGGGGGGCAGAAAAACCTGAAGAGACAAGAGGGCATTTTCACCCTGAAAAGGTGCTCAGGAGTGGAAGGATGGCTGTGCTGAGAGCAGAGACCTTGACTGGGGATCACCAGCACTAGGAGCAACCCTGCACCACGGGAGGCACATGGAGCTCAGCGAGGAGCTGGAGACCCTCTGCCCTGCACCATCTCCAGTGCCTGGTTCCAGCCTCAACAGCTGCCACATCTGGTGGTACCACAGATGGCTGTGATCCTACCAGTGACAGGATAGCCCTGGGATGGGAGGACAGGAACCCTGGCACGCGTACCTCCACCCCCTCCAAAGACAGGGAGGGATCAGGCCCCAGCTTCTGCCTGATTGCCATGTGGGAGTTTCAGCAGGCTGGGAACAGAGTTTGCATTCACAATCAGTTTTGGAGCCCAGTGCAAATAAATCTACAGCCAGGAGTTTGGAAACCCATTTTCCTGTGTTTTATTTGTGTTTCCACTGTCTTTGCACTTGTGTGAATGGTGTAAATTCATCCTCTATTGATACTGGGTAAAGCACTAGCAGAGAAAACACCAGTGCAGGGGGCTGGATATTTTGGAGCCCTAAAGTCCTGGGTACAGGTTTATTTAAACAACTCATCCATAGGACGGGCCCCTGACTCCCACTGTGAAGGAAAATGGCACCAGCACCTTCAAACCTTAACCTGGGAGCCCTGTGCAGGTTTTCTCTCCCTTTCCAGACCTACCATCTGATTTTCACGTTCATCCTTTGCACAGGGTCAGGAGCAGAGGGAAGAGGCTGTGATGAGCAGATTCCTTCCTGGATGGAAGATTCAGCCCAGAAATAGCATTTTTACCTGTGGACCAGCAGGCCCTGTCTGGGGACTGGATGTGGTGAGGACTTTGTAGGCACAGCCAGACCATCCCAGAGCTGTCTCCTGGGGTCGCTGGGGTCTGGGTGGTTACGCCTCGGAGGCTGAGCTCGTCGCCTCATAGCTATTCCATACTCGGTAATAACAGAGGAGTATTTATATCACAAGGATTAATGGAGGATTAATTACATTGCAGTGCTGCAGTCTGACGTCACTGCCCAGGAGTGGCAATTCTGGAGATTCAGTCCAGAACCTCAAGGTGTTTTTGGAGTGTGGGAAATATTTTCAAAAATAGCAGCTTTTTGGAGACCACTGGCATTGATGGAAACGTCCCAGTCCCTGCTGGGGCCATGCAGGTTTTAAGACAAGAGCTGCAGGCAGTTAAAACGCTAGCCTTTCCTTCTTGGGGGTAGAGATTTGAATAGAATCTTGACTTCTTTTACTTTGTCTTTCTTTACTGTTTCATGGAAAGAATCTAACCTAATCTAACTGGGAATGTCTAACTGGGATGGATGCAGGTTGGACCTAATGCCTTTGTGTTATTAAGTTCATGGAGACTAAATGATGTCATGACCTCATGAGTGAATGCAGAGGGGATATGTCAAATCATTTGCTTCACCAGCCTAGCTCAGTGAAACCCAGCAGGGCTGAAATCAAGCTTTAGGTAGCTGGGTTTAGAAGTGGCTATTGGAGAAGCTGGAACAATCTCCCACCTTTTCTCGTTGCCGTAGGACTTCTGTGCGACTTTGGCGTGCAGGATCAGCACAGTCTGGTCTGCCGGCAGCTGCAGGTACCTCCGCACGCTGTCCCGGAGCAGGCTGGCTTGGTACGGGTTGGATCTACAAAACAGAACTTCCCTGGCACTGTGGCACCAGAGCCAGCTCCTGCCCAGCCCTGCAGGGAGCAAGAGCTCCCTCCACGTGCAGCCTGATGGCGTGGGGAAGGTGGAAAGGCTTTCCCATCAGAAAGGACTGGAGCTCATCTGCTCTAAGAATGGGGCTGGCACTGAAAAATATAAAGTTTGGATAATGGAATAACTGCTCCTTCGGTTTGCCACCGAACACACACAGGGCATTTTTAAGACTTGCAGCCCTGTGCCATGGTGGCAGTGCTCTAACCGATTATTAATTTGTTTTTCCACCTGATGTGCTCGTTGCTGTATGGGTTTTGGGGAGTTGGGAAGCGATGCTGCTGAGCTGTGAGTGCAACTGGGGAGCTGTCATGTGAGATGGAGCCACTCATTGACTTCTGAAAGGGGTGTTGGGTGAAAAGAGCTGCATTTTTCTCCAAGACCTAAGAAGTAGGTGGTTCTGCTGATTGTTTCTGCTCTATTAACTAGAAGGAGTTCCCAAGCACCTGGCATTTAACTCTGCTAACTCGGTAGGCTGGGTGTTAACCAGCTGGAGAGAGATGAGGCAGGTCTGAGATGCCCTGCTTTGCCACCTGGGACTGGTGTGCAAGGACTGAGGACTGCAGGGGGGAGAGCTCTGGGATATCAGCTCTGGAGGCCTTCTGTGCTGCTGGCTTGCCATCAGAGGAGGTGAAACCACTCACTGGACAACACCAGCTCCTGCCCTGCTGAAAGCCCCTAAACCCCCTGAGTTTGGGACAGGAACATTTCATGAGTTTGGGATATTTGACTGGATAAGATGAAACCAGAGGAGGAGGAAGAGGAGATGCCTGTGGAGAGGCCACTCCTTGGCACATCTGTCAACGTGGCCACTGGGAACATTGCTCCTACCAAGGGGATCCAGCCTGGCTGGTGATGAGTTTCCTATCAGAGGTAAAGCCGTGGGCAAAGAAAGCTGTGTGTCCAGCCACGACAGAAAACACAGAGTAACTGGGAGAGAGCATTTGGGGGCTGTGGGCAGCAGTCAGGGATGACTCAGAAGAGAAGTGGTATCAGCCGCAGCCAACCAAGGAGGAACTTGAAAGAGGTTGGAGTGGGGGGAACATTCCCATTAAACACAGTTTCTCTTCCTCTTAAATGGGCCAGAAATGGAGAAAAGGTGAGGGCACAAAGAACCCTCATGTGTCAAGAGAGGTAAGCCTGGTCCTGCCATCACCCCAAGGCAGGCTCCTCATGGTGAGCTCCTCTCGCCTCAGAGGCCATAGCAAGCTCCCAGGGAGAGAAGCTGCAAGCAGTCACCCCAAGCAGCCTTTCAGAAGCCTTTTGCCTGCCAACTCTGTTCTTCCCAGTGCAACACATATTTTAAAAAAGCTGTGCTCCTTACAGCTTTTAGCACCCATGTTGCAATTCACTTTAAACACGTATCACTTCAGTCCCAGCTTTCCTGTCTTTGGATGCTCTCCTGTTGTGTGTGGAAGAAAAACACTTGTCCCATACAAGCAAATATTTACCCAGTGTCTTCTCTGAGCAGTGCCACGGGGACCTGCCACTTGGCACTGCAAAGATGTGCTCTGTTAGGTTACTAGATGGGCTATATAATCTCCTGCCCTCCTTGTTCCCAGTTCTTTATCCTACATGTGGTAGCTGGATCACTAGTAAACATAAATCAACAGAGCCCTGCCAGAATCAGATTTACAGCCAGGGCCAGTGTCAGTGTCACCCACAGCATTAACTGCTACTCTGTGCCTGGAAAATGAGTCTTTTATGGCCATTCCTGACTGCAGAGCACAGGCTGCCACCAAGATCTGCTCTTGTGGCAGCCCCAGAGCTGCAGCCAGCACAGGGCTCTGGGCTCAGCCCTGGCTCACCCCACAGCACTCACGGCAAGGCAGGAGGAGCTCCTTTGCCAAGGCTGTACCTGTTCCCTCCAACCCTCCATGGTGGTGCTGGGAGACTCCTGCCCCAGCAGACTGAAGCAGAGCTTTATCAGCCAGTATTCCACCAGTGTCCACTCCAGCGTGGGTTACTCAGTCTTGCTGAAAAGCTTCACTCCCGCCTTTCTAGCCAATGAATAGTTTATATCTTTGCACAGCCAAAGAGATCCCATAAGAAAGTTATTTAATCTTTTTCCATAATGGCAATCTGCAGCTGTTTCACTCCTCTGCTGCCAGGCAATGGTGTGATTTCAGCTTTGATCCGCCTTTGCTATTTTTCCCTTCATATAAAAGCACTATTTGGGAATCTCTCAGCAAAACTTTGGGTTGATTCTGGGTTTTTTCAGAGGGTTTTTTTCTTTTTGTTTGGTTGGTTGGTTTTGATTTTGGGTTTTTTTTCCAGAACAACCGATTATGATTGGGATAAATGTGGAAATATATCAAGGAAATTGGCCTGACCTGGATACTCTTTTACACTAATGCCACACAGTGCTAAATGAGTACTGAACCTTGCTGGCTCCTTTCAGTAGCATTTCACCCTCAGTTTGTCAGAGACAACGGGCACGCAGCAGGGAAGAATAAGGCTGGGTGTGTGAATTTTTTCCTGGTGAGTCTCGTCATTCAGTGTGCTGTGTAAAATTAGGAGTATAGCTCTGGGTCCCTGTGTCTCAGCTGCAGAGTCACATGCTCCATTCCTGTTAGTGCCACCAGCGCAGTCACCAGTGCCCACCCATACAGCCTGGGGTCTCCCTGGGGGCCTCCTCTTCCATTAACCCCTTGGCAAAGTATGGAACAGCCTGGTACCCAGGCCAGGCAGTGGCAGGGAGTGTTCAGGAGCAAACTGCCAAAACCTGTGGATTAAGACGTGTGCTGGCAGCGTGGGCAGCAGCAACGCCTGCTCTGCAGAGCCTCCTGCAGCACTGGCTCAGGGCAGGCTTGTGCAGGTATCACTGCTCCCTGCCATCCATACGTAATTCCAGAGGCACGTGGGTTACTG
Source organism: Erpornis zantholeuca (assembly GCA_013400515.1). NCBI lineage: Eukaryota > Metazoa > Chordata > Aves > Passeriformes > Timaliidae > Erpornis > Erpornis zantholeuca. The sequence continues at coordinate 105,094 of VZTN01013634.1, read as the reverse complement.
CCTGGAGTTTATTAAAAAGCCTTCTGGAACAGTTACCCACATGCTACTTACTGCTTGAAGTGGGACAGTGCATGCCAAAGGCAGGTAAACAGACTGTAGCTCTTCAGATTTGATGTCCAGCTGGAGGAACAACTAGCTAGAAACTCAGCTTTCTTGTCTTTGTCCATTCTCTGCAGCCCTTGCCTTGTGAATTTTGGGGCTACATCGTGTTAGTGACGCACTTCTGAACAGTGCTGGCCATTCTGCCCACAGAGGCGACCACCCAGCATCCATCGTCTGGTTTAAATTTATCTTCAGAGAGTCAAAGGGCTATTGCTAAAGCAGCTCAATATACCCACTTGGCTCCTTCTGGCACCTTCAGCCTCCTCAGGGTTACAGAGAATTATTCACTCCTTCTGACATTTATTATATTAAATTATTAAAATGCTTTGGTTGTAGTGCAGTGTTAGTTCAGTGTCATGTTAGCAGCACCACATGGGCTGGGCTCTCACAGCTCTCACTAAGAGCTGCCTTTTCAGAGGCTGAGGTCTTGGCCAGGGCTCGGCTGCTCTCCACACAGTTGGGCATTATGCAGAAGAAGAGGGGGGGAGCGAGGGGGGATCCACCACCTTTCTCCTACACTGATTTCTGTAAGCCTTTCCTCATCCCTGCTCAGCCTGGCATCACTTACCAAGGCTTTTCCTTTGCTTTAGGTCAGGATGTGCCTCGGGAGAGGGTGTGAGTGCATTTGTGGTACACCTCCAGGGTGGCTCTGCCCTGGTGCTTGAGGTGGGAGAGACCCAGGGTACCCTGGGCGATTTGCAAGCCCTGGCCGTGCTGCTGTGCCCTCTCCCATGGGAAAGGAAGCAGAAAAGGAGGAGTGCTCTGTGTGCTTTCCACAGGAGACACACAGCTGGACCACCTTGCCAAAGGCTGTTTCATGTGGGCACACAGGGAACCCAGGCAGGCGCCAGGAGGCTTTGGTAGGGTTGGACCCCACAGTCCCATCACTGATTCTAGGAGAACCAATGTTTAACATCACAGATGAAAATTACCCTTCTCCTTCCTGGCAGCAAGTGTTTAGGGGCATCACTCAGTGCATTGTCCCACCTCCAGCTGGGAAATGCTGCTCCCTGTGTGGGACATATCCTGGTCCTCACATCACCTTCAGTGTGCACACCCTTGGGCAACCACAGGAGCAGAAAAAGCACTTTACAAGCACTGGGAGAAGCAAACTGCCCTCTGCCCTGCTCCTTTTCAGTTCAATGAGCTTCACCAGCTCAGTCTGCTGAGGAAGGGATCTGATATATTTGGTCCCCTGGGAATGAAAGTACGCAGCTCTGGAGACCAAAATACGATCCCAGCAGCTATTGTTTAGAAACTGGGTCTTCAAATCACCGCTTTATACAAGAACTGTGACTCACAGTAACAGTGTCCCCAAGTGCAGGCTGCACTAAAGTGAAGTGCAGAGATTTAATTTGCTGCTTTTCCCCCCAAAAAAGGAGCTGCCGTTTGCCTCGGTCAGGATACAGCTGCCCTGAAGCTTGCTGGGGACTTGCTGCCACAGAGGGCAATTGTTCTTCCCTCAGTTTGGGGAAACCAAACATCCTAATAAAAAATACCCATTTTAGAGGTCTGGCTTATATTTTGTGCAGATCAGGGGAGAAAACGCCTGCAGTGCTCTTGGGTATGGAGTCAATGCAATGTTTATGCAAAAGGAAAAGCCATTAGAAATCACAGAAATGAGAAGCCTGCAGTTTCTGGCTTCCCTCATTTTTCAATACCTCCTTTAATCCAGACCAACCCAACCCACAGCCCTTGTATATGCATGGGTATTTATAAATCCTGTATTTTCCTCACTGCACACACAAGTGAAATTCAGCCTTTTCTGGGCCTGGGGGATTTATCAACCACACCAAGGGCAAACAGCGGCTGAGAGCGGGAAGCACAAAAATCCTGTGGCAGTGAGCTCTGCAGGGAGTGGGGCCAAGCCCGGGCAGGCACCCCAGCAGCACCAACACCCCCAGAATTTGATAAAGGTTTGATAAAACATTGGCACATCTGCTAGAAAATTCAGACAGTGGGGGTGATTTCCTGGAGTCTCCTTTCTGTGCTCCTCGTGTGCAAAGAAGAAGGGAAGTGCTGTTAAGGCACCACAACACAGTCCTATAAAGCACTAAAGGTGGTTCCTGCCACCACTAGGTTGATCTAAGTGCTGGGAAGAGGTGGAGGACTGGGGAGGCCTGTTCCAGGGTTTCTAAGAAGACTCTGCTGATGATTTGCAATGTACATCAGTTGACCTTCTTGATGGAAGCTTAACCTGAGCCTCTAAAGCTCTCCAAGCTCTGGTCTGAAGTTTTCTGGTCCAAACTCACCTCCTCACACTGCAGCCACTACCTGCTGATGTTCCTAAACTTTCAGGACACTGTAGGTTAAATAGATATTAAGCTAAGACTCTCCTTTTCCCATGAACTTTTGAGTTTACAGGGCTCCCAGGTGCACTCCCCCAGCAGGGGAAGAGACAACGAAAGAAAGAAGGAAAAAAAATAATTAGAAGAAAAGAAAATTAAGAAAAAGAAAAAAGAAAGAAAGAAGAAAATAATAAAAATAGAAAACAAAGAAAAAAGCAAAAGAAGAAAAAAGATAGATAAAAGAAAGAAAAAAATGTAAGAAGATTAAAAAAAATTTTAAAATTAAATAAAGAGAAATAAAGAGGTAAAAAAGGAAAAAAATAGAGAAAAATAAAGAAAAAAGGGAAAATAAAACACTAAAAGCAGCAGGGCCCTCCACGGCTGTGAGCTCCATCCAGGGCCGCGAACCCTTCGGTGCCGGTTCCACCTGCGCGCAGCCCCCGCGGGGACCCGCACGGGCACNAAGGGAGAGGAGAGGAGGAGGGTGAGGAGGGTGCGGGAGAGTCCGGCCCCGGCCCCGATCCCGATCCCAGCCCCGATCCCGATCCCAGCCCGGCCCGGCGGGGCTGTGCGCAGCGCCGAGCGCTGCCGAGGAGATTGGCAGCCTCCGAGGGAGCTTTTCCTTGGAGCGGGGCTGGCAGGAAGGGGAGCGGCGATCCTGGGCGTCAGGAGCAGAAAGCGGAGCCGGGAGGAGGGGAAGAGCAGAGTCTTTGCCCCAGAGGACTTTTTCCCCCCATCTGTGGGCTGGAGCCTTCCCGACCCCCGGCCGCACGGGCTTGGCCCCCGCAGCGGTGCCGGGGTGTGTGCGGTGGGGCAGTCGGGGCATGGTACCCGCTCGGTCCCTCGGTGCTGTGCGAGGGATGTGAACTCTTCCGCGCTGTCGGGATGGCTGAGCCTGCCTGCCCTGCTCACCTTTTGCCTACCTGCCGGGCAGATCCCTGCTTATACAAACGAGGATCTCTTAGCAGAGAATAATAAGGTCTGGTACACCTGGGCAAGGCGTACTGAGCAACAGGAGATTGAGATCCTGCAGAAAGATAAGCTCGGAAGTGTACCCTAAGTTTGCTATGCGCCGTTTCTGCACGACTGGAAAATTGGGTCTGTGCATACTCGTTTGCACAAGCGATCACCCACCTTCGGCTTATCATTCCAACCGTTTCACAGGATAAAATTAGCTTTGGGCACTTCTGTTCCAAGCAATTACATGGGAAAACTTGTTTGGAAAATGAGATTATTCTGCACTCATCGTGTTTGTGTGGACATGCACTCTTGTGAGACAAGCGGAGCTGAGCAGATACACGGTCTGGTGCTATGTGCTCTGCTGGGGTTTTTCCCCTCGTTCTGCAGGCACAGTCTTTGCTGTGGGACAGAGAGCTGCTGAATCCATTCAGGAGGCAGGCTGCAGAGTGGGAACCGGTGTGCCTGAGGAGGCTGGCAGGGAAACAGGATGGAAGCCACCACATGTGTGCAGTGGGACTCAGGAAGGGAAGAGAGGTCTGTGAGAGGGATCTGTTCTGAGTCCAAACTCTAAGAGGAGGCACAGGGCTTCATCTCTTTTGCTTAAACACACTGGGTATTTGCTTCACTTAAATCCAGATTATTTATGAATTTATTATGAAGTTCTCTCTTTGGGATGCCTCCCTGTGGGACCCTCTGTAGCATCTCTTGAAAGTAAAGATTATGTTTTCTTTTTTCAAGGACAGGAGCAGTTCATCCCAGGCAGTGAGTGTGCAGGTTCTCAAAAATGAGTGGAAACTGCATTTCACAAGCAGATTCTTGCGATCTCTGCAAGAATTCATTAGTTTGCTGTTGATACCCGCAAAAAGCTGTTGGGGGAGAGGAAATGTCTCAGATCTCAACCCTGATATTTGCCACTGGGATATGAATAAATTCGGCCTCATCCAAAATGCAATTTCCCATCTGGAAACCGCACGACAGATCTTGGTGTTTGCAGTAAAACAACACTTTTCATCGAAGCAGGCAGGGTATTCTTGCATCCAATAGGAGAAAGCAGTTGTTGATTTTTGTGGCTTTCATTTGTTGTTGATAAATGAAATAAACCCTATGTGCTCGGTACAAGACAGGCTCAGGAGCTGCCCTGGTTGGCGGCTGTAGCAAACAAGAGGAGCTGTGGCCAACACGGCAGCCCGTGGTAGGCAGTCTGTGGTCACAGAAGATGTTTGTGCTCTGATTGCTCATAGCGTTTCCCTTGAGGTTGGCATTAGGGGTTAAAGGTTTTCAAGAGAAGTCTTTGTTTAAACATCTTTAAACTTTCCAATAGGGGCCCCTTTGTTCACTCTGGAGCAGCGTGCCTCCCTTGTTAAAAACTCAGCACTCATAAAATGCCATTTACAAATGCCTGATGAATAAGTCTGAAACATGGAGGGGAGATAAGTAGTGTTTGTATCTAGACACACATGGGACTTACAGACAAGCCTTACCGTGAGTGAATAAATGGGACCCAGAAAAAACACGGGAAAAAAAAATATATATAGATGGAGTAGTGCTTATAAAGAAACTTAGAAAAGTCAGCTACTCTCTCAGCACCAGTAGGGCCCTCTCATGCCAGATGTCCCCTCCAGCCGAGCCAGGAATGGCTCCTGACACTTGTCATTACCTCTCAGTAATCATGTTTTCTCCACTTTGGGCCCAAACAAAGTCCTCAGTAGGTACTCACAGCACAGATGTACCTTTAGGTGCCAAATAATGTTTTTTAGCTCTTAGCAGGCTTTGGTTCTCTCCTGTCTTGGCTAAATATAAAGGGTTTTAAACCAGCTCTGTTAAAACAGGAGAGGGTACAGGTGTATGCTCAGGAGACTCCAGAGACTGGTTCACACCAATGGCAGTGTTTCCATGTGAGATGTTCTGGACTGCCATGTCTTATTCTGTGTCTGAAGCTTTTGTGGTTCTCACACAGCTTGTCCTTCCTGGCGTTTTTTACTGGAGTCTGAATCCATTTTCCCCACCAATGTTGTCTTTGCTTGCCTATCTGCAAACTTCTGATCCCCTCGCCTTGCAAGCCCCTGGTTGCACATGTGAGTCCATCCCTAGCCTGGTCCCTCTGGTGCCCATCAGGGAAATCCACAGGGCTCAGCTGTTGTCCCTTGCAGAGAGGTGGCAGTACCTTGGTTTCCTTCCAGACTTCAGCTTTTCTGTCTCTGTGTTGTGTTGTGCTTTGCCAATATGTAAGTTCAGGAGTCTCTGAGTGTAGTCTGTTGACCCATAGGAGTTCATGGTCTATGGCAGGAACCAGTGGGAGCAGATCTGTTGACAGCAGAGATATCCCTCTGTACAAGGGTCTCTGTCTGGGCTGGAAAATTAGCCAGGGTCCACAAATGGAAAAACTCTATCTTTGGGAACTCACAGCTTGTACAGCTGCAGCTGAACTTGGATGTCTTCCCCAAAGTGTTACCTGCTGTTCACATGGGCAGAAGGGAGGCCACAGCCCACTGTATTGCTGGTGACACTCTTCTCTGGCTCATCTCCTAAGGGATGGTGGCATCCCAGTCCCAGGACAGCAGTTGTCCTGCTGCTAGAGGGATGCTGAAGCTGTGAAGTTAGGTGTGAGACATTTCCTGTGCTACCTTTGAGGTTCTCCCTGTGAAGAGTATCTACACAAAGCTTGCTTTTCTGTTCTGAGAAGGGACAAAAAGTCCCCGGGTGCATTTCTGCAGCCGCCAAACGCTCCTCACCTTCTGCAATTTCAATTGAACGCATAGCAGGATGGGTAGGATAAAGGGGAGAGGCACAAGAATATTCTCCTGGTGTGTTTTCTTATGCCAACACATTGAGTCACATCTCTAGAGTGAGAAATATGATATAAAGATTTAGAGAAGGAGGTCAGGCAATGAATCTATGATTGCAGGGCTGGAATAGCAGGAGGTCTCTGTGGTTGTCTGTGCCATGTAAACTTCCTGGAGGTCAGCTGGGGATACTGGTCCTAGTGGATTTGGGAGACAGATGTCCTGCTAGTAACTATTGAACTCATACCAGCTCTGCTGCATCAGGAGCTCAGCTGACAAACTCTGCACAAGCCCAGTAGCTGATCTGGGCCATGACTCTTTTCCTTTGTGGCTGAACATGCATATTTCTGGGGGAAAAAATGCTCTCTAACACCTTCCTCCCAAAATAAGAACTTGGGCAGTGGATTGCTGCGTCAGCCTCTGGATGGCCAGGACATCCTTCTCTCCAAAGCTTGAAGTCTCTTGGCCCAGCTCAGCTGTCCTCCAAGGACCTGTTTGCAGGAGAGCATTTGCTTCTTAAAGAGAGTCAGTAAGGTGGATCTGTCCCCTGTTGATCACTCTTCATCAAAATCAGAGTATTCCCAGATGTCTCCAGTTCTGTTGAAAACAGCAGTTGGGAGCTGGGCTGAGTTTGCCTGTTGTACAGCTCAGGGGACAAGAACAGCCTAAAGGTCTTGAGTGGGACAGAGAGGAACAGAGAAATGGCACCAACAGCCCTGAAACAGGAGCCATCTCTGACACGGTTAGTTGAACAAGGGGATCTGGCAGACATATTTTCCTCTTGGCTAGATCTTTAACATTTTAATTTGCAAGTGAATGTGGCTTTTATTCGCAGCAGCTGTTGCTGAAGCGGCCCAGGTACACAGCTTGTTTCAGTCCAGAGCTGTCTGGGCAAGAGGCTTTCCTGCCAGGTGAGTGGCAGGGTGCTGGGAGGTCTTTCAGAGATAGACTGACAGCAGAGAAAGACCCTGTGTGCTGTTGGGGAGGACACCTAGAAGGGGATGCTCTGTCCATTGCTACCCAGCATTTCCCTCTTGAGGGGTCTTCAAATGTCATGTCACAGTGTAAAACTGTCAGGACTTGTATGAGCCCATGAGCTGCGAGTCAAAAATATCAGTTATTGCAAAAGGACCTGGTCAAGAGAACCATATTCCTCCTGCCCTCACTGTGAATATACAGCAATGGCTCCCATAAAATGGGGAATAAGGTTTTGTGGGGCGCAAGCAGAGCAAAAGAAAAGTTCCTTCTGTATCCAGCAAGGTTTTCCTGTTACAGCACTCCTGCTGATTTGCTCCTGTTGGGTTTGGAGCCTCGATGTGCTGTTTGAGAAATGCAGCCTTCTTTTTCAAACAATGTGTCCTTCCAGGTGGCACTTGGCCCAGTAAAGCTGCCACAGAGTTGTAACTGGAGAGCACTGTGATGTCCTGGAAAGAGTCTGCTCTGTTTCTCCCACATGTGCTTGGGAAAAACCAAGGACACATCAGTCCTTAAAGCAGGGAAAAAAAGCCTTTTTGGATGGAAATTCATGCCATTTCCATGGTCTTGATGTGCTTGTGCTCCCTGAGTCTTCCTTGCTCTGAAAACTGCATTGCTGCTCTCTCTGGTGGGATTTGCCACTCGTCACCCAGTTGCTGTGCGGGATGAGCATGGAGATTTTGGAGCTGTGATTGAGTGTAAGGTCAGTGCTGCCTGTAAAATGGTCCTGAGGGTGGATTCAGTGCTCATGAGCAGCAGAGGTAACACTGGGAGCTGGGCACCTGCAAGCGGAGAGCACCTTGAGACTGGGGATTATGCTGGGAGAAACCAACCTTTGGGCAGCCCTCCAGGAGAGGGTGGATCCAGCTCCAGGGCTGTCCCGGGCCTCATCCTTTCACGCTGCTTGCAGGTTTTGCAAACACATGGAAAATGTGCCAGCAATTCATCCATTTTTCTACAGCAAAGTTTGGCATCAAGAGGTGCCTCCAGGATGATGTAAATTGTCTGTGTCTCTCCAGGTAGCTCTGGTTGCTCCGCTGTCCCCTGGGGCAAGACACACATCAGTCGTCCTCCCTTGGTCCCATGTGCATTTTTGGGCAGCTTTTCTCTCAGACATGGACCTGAGGGATGATGACTTGCTGGCCTGCTGAGGACATCACAATTTTTCTCCCCATGCTTCAGCTTGAGGATGCTATTGCTGTTTTTCTGCTGTTGTCCTGGCAGAACTCAGGTGTCCTGAGTGAAAGGACTCTGGGTTGGGACTGCTGGCCACATTTTGGTTGGGTTTTTTTTGACATTTTCATCAAATAACACTGATGGAATTGAAGTTTAGCCTCCCAAAACTGCCTGGTTTGGTCTGTGCTAAGAAAAGTTCTGCAGGGCAAAGGAGGATGCATGGAGAGGCAGGAGAGGAGGGTGAATCACAGCAACATCATGTCTAGGGCTGCTCTACCATCACCTAAGGCTTCCAGCACAGAAGTAGGGGCTATTAGCTGGTGGCACATGTGGCATCAGTGCCCTGCACCCTGCCACGTGTGCCTGGACGTGTTGAGTGTGCCTCCTCCTGTGAGCAGCCCTGCTGCAAGGGACAGCCCTCTGGCTTGGCTGGTGCTTGCTTACAGGCTCCCAGCTCTTCCCCACTCCTTGCAACATATGGTGATCCCTTGTCCTGGGTTCTTGCAGGGTGTGGAGCCAGCAAGGCCCCATAGCCTTGGTCCATAACCTGCTTTCCTGCTTGTGACACTATGGTCAGGGCTTTTCCTGGGCTGTGAACACACTGCCACCCCTTCTTTCTCAATCTGCTTCATCCCCTCTGCAGTTCAGTACAGAAAGCTCCCATCCCTGTAACAGTGAGGAGGGCAGGGAGCAGGCAGCATTCCTCACCCTGCTCCTTGCCATGCCCTGTCCTTTGGCCTTGCCCAAGCGAGGATGTGGCCAGGTCCAATATGCCACCATCTGGATGAACCAGAAAGGGAATATTCAGAGTATTTCTGTTAACCTGTATCCAGGAGAGAGCTGCCAAGGAGGCCAGGCTGAAACCTGAAGCGGCTGTTTTTCCTGAGACTCAGCACTTGGCAGGGAGAGCAGACAGACAAGTGGTGGAGCAGGGAGGGATGCAATGGCCCTGGGGAGAAACATTACCAGTGGAGGTGCCCAGGGAAGGTGTGCTGGCTTACCTGTTTGTCTCTGGGGATCCATCTCCATGTCCTCCTTGGCTGAGATCACGAGGAGAGTCAAGAGGAGGTTCCCCTTCTGTCCTTACACGTGGCTCTCCCCTTGGTCACTCTCCTTGCACCATGTACTGAGCACCTTCAGCAGTGAACAGCAATAACTCCTTCTCCCCTTGCGTTGCTCAGAAATGTCAGGAACAGTTCAAGTGTCCCTCTCAGCTCATCTGCAGGGTTTGGCTGAGCCAGCCCAGGCAGCAGCACTCACCTTGCCTGGACCTTTTTTCCTTTATAGCTCAGTGTTATCTCAAGGTCTCTGGCATTGCAGCCGGCACTGTTTGCTTTGCCTTGCAGCACCTGCCTGCCAGCCGCTTGTTTCCCACCCATCTCCCTCCCACTCCTGCAGGGCCTCGGAGGGGGTGGTGTGGGATCCCTCAGGATGCAAGGAGTCCCTCCACAGGGATGCAAGTCAGCCCCAGGAAAGTGAGTGTAGAGAGAAGTTGTCGAGAACAGGGTGGTGGGAGAGATACCAGGGGACATCTGTCCCATCTTGCTGCTGGGGCAGGACTGGGCTTTAAATTGAATCAGGGACACTGTCCCAGGCTGGTCTCTGCTGCCAGGACCAGCACTGGATATATGGCTGAGCTCCTATGCCCTGCCCTGTCCTGTCCAGGCAGCATCAGCCCTTCCAGCTGTGAGGAGAGCCAAGACTTCATCCAAAGCTGAGATGCTGTTAAAAATAGATCTGTCGTGAACTGGTTTTCTCCTTCTTCGTTCCTGGCCTGACAGCTCATTCCTCCCTCTGGGCTGACTTTGAAGCTCTCTGGATGCTGTGAGACACAGGCTCCATAGCAGCCTGCCACTGTAGGGAGGTGTGGAGAGCACAGAGCTGCAGAAATGTTCTAGGTGGCATAGCTGTCCCAAAAATATTTAGTGGTTAGTGAGTGCTTTCTCCCAGGAAAGAAGCAGCGCTGGAAAAAGAATCTGCTGAATAAATGGGGAAACAAAGCTGGGGAAGGAGGGACTGTTTGATTCTCTGCTTGTGTGTGGTGAGGGGACACAGGTGTCCGAGCACTCCTGGCCACAAAGCAAAGCTCACCTCTGGAAGTCCCACGGCTTCCTGGCAAAGACCTGTCAGGCTGCTGTCCCTGCTCATCCCCTGAGCCACAGTGATCCCACTGGCCCTTCCCTTGCACGGCTCTGCAGGAGCTCCCGGCACTGCTGCTGTGTCACTGGGTCCCAGGCTGGTCCTGGGCTGGTAGGCTGCTCACCTCCAAGGAAAGGCCACGTCTCTCACTTTGAGATGGATATTCTGGATCCCAGTTTCCTCTTGTACCCCTTTTCCATCCTCCTAATTCTTTAATATACTTTTCCAGGTGTGAACACTGAGTCTCGAGACAGTTTTAAGATGCAGCTGTGAAACCTATTATCAGTGTTCCTGCTATCGAAGGCGTGGTGTTCAGGGCTGCACGTAACCACTGAGCAATTAAACAGCAACCCTGGTGATGAATTACAACTGAGACCTCCTGGGGCTAAATAAATACCCGCTGATAACTACCGATAAAATGAATTTTTGTGTGTGTTTTCTTTTTTATGTAAAAGCACCCTTCCAGTATCTGTACCCAGTCCTGGCACTGCACGTCTCCTGGGGAGAGTCACATTATCTGTGGCATTTCCATCCCTAGCACCTTGGGTTTCCAACCAGAGCTGTAATAAAAATAAACTAAATAAATCCATGTCTGTGCGGGAGCAGGAAAGGCAAGGCAAGGCAACACAGAGGTAGGCTGGGAGGGAGAGAAGTGACAAGATGAGGTTTTGAGTAACAAGTTTAAATACCTTTTCCCCCAGTAATCCCACCCTAAAGACATGAAAAAACTGTTAAGGTGCAGATCATCCCTTGGAAAAACCTTCAGGACAGGGAGAGCTGCAGAGTGCTGGTGATGGAGCGATGGGGACCCCAAGGTGATGTGAAGGAGAGCAGCAGGCTGGCAGTGCCTGGGCATCTGCCTGGGGGAAGAGGTGTGAGCCCACCTGCACAGGCTCCCTTACAGCCTCTGCCTGAAGAGGCTTCTGCTCTCCCAAGGGAGTTTGGAAACAGGCAGAGAATGGAACTTCTTGGAAAAATGATCTTTGTCAGTGACTTTGAGAGCCTCCTTTGAGAGCAGGTTTTGTCTGTGCTGGCATTTTACTTGGGGGCTTCTCTTCCCATGCAGGAGTATCAGGAGTGCTGGTGCTCTGCATCCTTGCGTGCAGCTTTCCCACTCTCCACTGGCTGCAGAGAACAGCCATACAGTCAGGGAAAAAGCATTTGGCTGAACATCCCATCTGCCTGGTTTGCAAGTCAAAGGTTTGCAAAGCTTGTCCAATGGCCAGCTCCACCCAGAGCAGAAAATCAGACCCTTTGGCAGAGAGTTGCTACTGTAATGAAACTGAGCTGTGCTGAGACTGCCAGTCCTTGGAACAGGAAAGATTCCATGTGGGTTCAGAGAAGTTTGGGGATGGATCTGTCAAAAATGCTGCTGCTTAGGGTTTTTGGCACTGCCTGGGGACGCCCACCACAGGTGAGCGTTGCCCTGAGGCTGAGCTCACCCTCAGCACTGATTGCACCTTGTATTCTCCCTGCAGCACATCCTTCCAGCACTGGAACTGTGTGGTCTTGCAGAGCCGTGATGAAGCTCCTGCCTGTTGCCCCTCTCCTTCTGCTTCTCCTGACAACACTGGAAGCCAGACCAAAACCTGCAGGTGAGCTCTGGCTGGTGGGGAGCGCCTGGAGGGGAGAGAAGGAAGAACATCAGGGCCGTGGAGCCCTTGGAGGACAGTTTGCTGTGTGACGTGGGGGAACACAATGCCTCTTCTTTGGGAGCATCCCCAGGAGGATGGAGGATCCCCCCAGCAGTGGGACCCAAATTTCCCAGCGCTGCCCCAGAGGTTGGGAGCCTGAGCCTGGCCTCAACATGGTGGTTCTGGTGCTGCTTGCTCTGGGATCCTCCTCAGCTGTGACACAGCCTTGCTCAGGGCTTGTCACCCTCCTGCCCACGGGCTGTGACCTTGGCAGGAGGCACAGGTGCGAGGGGAAGCCTCCTCCTTGCTTGACCCTCCAGTTGCAGGGAACAAACCCAGAGGTACCAGTCTCTCTCCTCCCAGCATGGAGGGATCTAAATCAATTTTAGTTTAAAAACAGTGAAGGCACCAATGGAGTAAGGAGCAGGTATGTCTCAGAGACCTTCAGAGCAATTGAGATTGGTGTCATCCCAAAGGGACTCGAAGTGTTTCCTTAATTAGGCTCCGATTCTCTTAGGCTTGGGTGCACACAAGCCAAGCAAAATATGTTCACTGGCATTTCACTTGCTAAGCACTCTCCCATTTTGCACTGGAAGTAGCATTCTTACATCCAACAGAGGCTCTTAGGCTCAATCTCTGCCAAGTGTGTGCCCTTAGCTTTGCTTTTCACTGTCTCATTTTCTGCCCTTAAAAAAATACAACCACAACAACCCATGGCCAGGGTACATCTCCCCAGCCTCTTGGCTCTGCTTCCACTCCTCCACCACCTCCTGTGGATTTACTGAGCAGTGGGAAAATGCTGATCTGTGGGGTCTGCCCAAACTGCTCTCTCCATCCCTCATGAGCACCCCGTAGCCACCAGGCAGAGATCTCTCTGCTCCCTGTGGACAGCCACAGGACTGAGCCTTCTCTTTGCCTTCTCCCTAGCACTGAAGTGCAGGACGGGTCCCCTGGACATTGTGTTTGTGATCGACAGCTCCCGCAGCGTGCGCCCCTTCGAGTTCGAGACCATGCGGCGCTTCATGATGGACATCATCAGCAACCTGGACGTGGGCCCCAACGCCACACGGGTGGGGGTGATCCAGTACTCCAGCCAGGTGCAGAACATCTTCTCCCTCAAGACCTTCTTCACGCGAGCAGACATGGAGAGGGCCATCAACAGCATCATCCCGCTGGCCCAAGGCACCATGACGGGGCTGGCCATCCAGTACGCCATGAACGTGGCCTTCAGCACGCAGGAGGGTGCTCGCCCTCTGCACAAGAGGATCCCCCGCATCGCCATCATCGTGACGGACGGGCGGCCCCAGGACCGTGTCACCGAGGTGGCCACCCAGGCCCGGAATGCTGGCATCGAGATCTACGCCGTGGGAATCCAGCGGGCAGACATGAACTCTCTGCGGGCCATGGCCTCCCCGCCGCTGGAGGAGCACGTCTTCCTGGTGGAGTCCTTTGAGCTCATCCAACAGTTTGCCAAGCAGTTCCAGGACAAGCTTTGCGGTGGGTGAGAGCTGCTGCTGAAGTGGCAAGAGGGGCCCTGGTGTCTGCTCCTCACCCAGGCTAGAAGGTGACCTTCAGAGGGGTGTTTGGGATGGCTGCCCATGCCAGGAGCAGGGTGGATGGGGAAGCAACCTCCCCAGCAAGGTGCCAGGACAGGGCACTGCACAGTGTCCACATCCGTGCACTGGAAACCAGTGGGTGAGCACTGGGGCTGGCAAGGCTGGGGCTGTGTGGTTTGTCACACTGGCTTCTGCTGCAGGGACAGGGCATATGCCAGAGCCAGGGTCCCCATGTGTCTGGCGTGCCTCTGGGCCACTCTGATGCCTGTTCTGTCTTGCAGGGGTGGACATGTGCGTGGAGCGGGAGCACGGCTGCCAGCACAGCTGCGTCAGCACCCCTGGCTCCTTCTACTGCGAGTGCAACCCAGGCTACAGGCTCAACATGGATGGAAAGACCTGTTCCCGTAAAAACCCTTTTTATTATCTGAACTTTCATAGGGATCTTGTAGTTATGGGTCCCATGGGGGGAAGCTGGAACATGGCAGAGGACCCAGAGAGGCCAGCAGCAGCCTGGGTGCTCTGTTCACTGGGCCCGCTGCCTCCCAGGTCTGTAATGACTGCAGACATTCAGTGTTGCTAAATCCTGGCCACCCCTCTGAGATGGGACACTTGGCACTCATGTGGGCACAACCAGCTGCCTGTCAGATGAGGGGGCCTGGGCAGTGAGTACCTGAGGATTCACATCCCAGCAGAGTGCGCAGTGCTTTTTCCCTGGATTTTAGTCCCAAGCTGCGTCAGTTGGTCTGACCACCACACCGGGACTTTTCCTTCTCGTTTCGCAGTGCTGGGAGCTGCTTCAAAGCCCTGGAGGAGTCCTGCCCTGTTGCCCCAGGGAGGCTGGGACAGGAGGGTGATGGGTGTCCTGTTCCCCTGCAGCCATCGATGCGTGTGCGGACGGGAGGCACGGCTGTCAGCACCACTGCGTCAGCGTGCGGGGATCCTACTCGTGCCGCTGCCGGGCAGGTTACTACCTCAGCCAGAACAAGAGGAGCTGCACGAGTAAGTGACCCTCTCCCTCCCTGTCCTTTCTTCATTTGCCTCTCATTCTCTCTCTCCTCTTGTCTTTTCCTTTCTGCCATCGCTCTCCTCCTCTCCCCAGTGATTGATTACTGCAGTTTCGGGAACCACAGCTGCCAGCACGAGTGTGTGAGCATCCCCAATGGGCACTACTGCCGCTGCCGCAGCGGCTTCACGCTCCAGCCTGACAGCAAGTCCTGCAGGGGTAGGTCCTGGCATGCTGCACGGCACAGGCAGCCGTGTGTATAGCCCTTATGTCCTGCCTAGCCCCAGGGGAAGGGCTGTTCACAGACCACCCTGAATGGGGATAACCCCATGCCCTTGGCTTGTCTTGCAGCCACTGACCTCTGCAACGGGGTGGATCACGGCTGTGAGTTCAAGTGTGTGAGCACAGAGGGCTCCTACCACTGCGTGTGCCCTGAGGGCCAGCAGCTCCAGGCTGATGGCAAGTCATGCAGCAGTGAGTATCGGCACACAGCTCTTGACATTCTTCTCATCTGGAGAGGGCTCAGCTGAAAGTGGGCTCAGGGGCTCTGTCCCTGGTTGGGGCTCTGAGCTAGGCTGGAAAAGGGTGGAGAGCTGGCTGTGGTTGGGGGAGCACCCCCGTTGCGGGGATAGATGCTTGTGTCCTCAGACACATGGCCCAGAAGATGCAACAGCTTTGAGGAAAGGTTCAGGAAAAGACAAATCTAGGAAAGACTTTCACGGGGTGCCAGAATGTCAGTGGAGGTTTTTGGGCTGAGTCCCTTGGGCATAGTCCATTCTCCTTCTCAGCTGAAGTTCCAGGGTGTTCCCACAGTGTCCTGAAGCCCCAAAGCTCAGCCCCAGCCCCTGGCACCTTCACTCTGACAGTGCCATGGCCAGGCTGGTCCTCTCTCACCTTCCCCTGCACCCACAGAGTGTGGAGCTGGGCACGTCGACCTGGTGATGGTGATCGACGGTTCCAAGAGTGTCCGGCCCCAGAACTTTGAGCTGGTGAAGCAGTTTGTGAACCGCATCGTGGACCTGCTGGAGGTGTCCCCCCACGGCACACGGGTGGGACTGGTGCAGTACTCCAGCCGCGTCCGCACCGAGTTCCCCCTCAACAAGTACCACAGCGCGGATGAGATCAAGAAGGCGGTGATGGATGTGGAGTACATGGAGAAAGGCACCATGACAGGCCTTGCCCTCAAGCACATGGTGGAGCACAGCTTCTCCGAGCTGGAAGGTGCCAGGCCTCTCTCCCACAACATCCCCAGAATTGGGCTGGTCTTCACAGATGGACGCTCCCAGGATGACATCTCCGAATGGGCCAGGAGAGCAAAGGAATCAGGTGCAGGGGGCTTGGGGAACCCCAAATTGCAGTGCTTTGGGCATCCTGGGATGGTTCCTTGGGGTGGCTGTCTCAGGAGAAGCTGCAGCATCCAGCCTTGGGGAGCTGCATCCCAGGGCAGACGTGCTCTGTTGTGGTCACAGGGTGCTCTGAGCAGCCTCCATTGTGTGGCAGCCTGCACTGCCTCAGCACTGCCATGCTCCTGCCTGTCCTTCCCAAATCCCTGCTGTGTATTTGGGAAGCCCAGAGAAGATCCCGCATCCCTGTCTTTGCTCCCTCTGGGCTTGGGGCTGCTTGCTGTGCAGTGACCAGCGCAGTGATCTGTCCTTGCCACGCAGGGATTGTCATGTTTGCTGTGGGTGTCGGAAAAGCTGTGGAAGAGGAACTGAGAGCAATTGCCTCTGAGCCAGTGGAGCAGCACTTCTCCTACTCAGCAGACTTCACCACCATGACCCACCTTGTGGAGAACTTCTCCCTGAATATCTGCCCGGGTGAGTGTTCCGGGCCACACCACGGGACTCAACCCCAAGCAAGGGAAGGCCCTTCTGTTCTCACAGAGCCACTGGGGTGTTTTGTGTGTCTGTCACCCTGCATCAAGTACCTCAGGGCTGAGCTGCGTGGGTGTGAGCCTTGGCTGTCTCAGGATCTCACCAGGCTGTTGTGGTTGTAGAGGTGGGTCTCTGGGAGGGATTTGGAAAAGATGAAGCCAGGGGAATTAATTAAAAAACAGGGGGGGTTAATACAAAAGTATTAATGTGAGCGACCACCCCTGTGCCATTGAATGGGCAGAAGCTGGGAGTGGCACCCTGCCTTGAGGGATGCTCTGAAGGTGGCCTGTGTCCTTGTTCAGACCTGTGCTTCTGCTGCTGCTGGGTACAGGGTCACTGTGAGGGTCTCCCTGCCCTAGGACGGGCTGGGGCTCCCCAGGGCCCTTGAGACTCCCACAGGGCTGCAGATATGGAGTCAACATGCCCCCTACCACCCCAGCTTGAAGGCAAAGTGAAGCTCAGCACTGGCTGTCCTTGGCAGAAGCTTGCTGGGTCAGCAGGGCAGCCTGGCAGAGAGCAGAGAGGCTGAAAAAAAGAGGGCAAAAAAAGAGGGAAAAATGGGGAGAGCCCTGAGCTCTGGTGGGTGGCTGCAGGGACAAGGGACTTGTCTGGGAACAAGGGAAAGCCGAGCTGTGGGGCCATGGTCTGACTGCAGCCAAACCCCCACTGTCACAGAGGAGGGCAAAGGCGAGACGGAGATCCGCAGCCCGTGCGAGTGCGAGGCGCTGGTGCAGTTCCAGACGAACACCGTGGCCATCCTGCAGAGCCTGACCGAGAAAAATATCCTTTGGGGTGATGCCTGGGCTTGTCAGGGTGCAGGACAGCTGAGGACAGGGCACACATAGGGGAGGGAAAGTGGAAGTGGGGAAAATTTAAGGCTCTTTTAAGGGGTAAAGCCCTTTGCCCAGCAGACACTCTGGCTCACGCTGTTTCCTTAGCATGTTCACTTGCTCAGATGACAGCCAGACTTGAAGACTTGGAAAAGCAGATTGCCAACAAGAAGTGATCCTGGCAGAGGGCTGCAGTGCTCGGCAGGGCACAGGGATGGATGTACAGTAGCTACATGACATTGTTATTGCTAGGTTATCATACAGCATCAGTGTTTGTTCTTGTATTGCAAAATCCCCAGGGGAGCGTGGACTGTATCTAAAAAAACAAAAATCCTAAAAACACACAAAAGGGAACTTGAACATAAGCCCCTGCTGCAAAGCCAAGGGGTTCAGTAGTCGTTCCTTGGCAGGTCTGGGATGAGGGGGAACAACAATGTGGGCAGGCTGGTCATTGGACACACGTGACACCTGGTGTCCCCCTGAGTGACTGGGATGGCACGGTCTCCCTGGACCCTGGCAGGCTGCTTTGCAAGAGAAAAAAACCTACAGTGGTGTCACCCTGAGAGCTTCTGTTGTCTCAGCATCTGCTGCCAAGTGGTGGGGCATGGACAGCTGGGTGGTGCAGGCAGCACAGGGGATGCCTGATGCCCAGGTGGCTCCCAGTGTGGTGCCCAGGTGGGCTCCCACGGGAAGGTGGGCGGCAGGAATTCTTAGATCCCCTTGCCCTGGTTTGGCAGAATAGATTGGAAATTGGTATTAATCCTGTTTGGTTTTATAATCACATAGCAAAATGGTAATTATTCTTTCTATCAATATCTATGTGTGTGTATATATATATATGTGTATTTAATTCTGAGAGCAGGGTAGTGCTATTTTTAAACTCTTCTTTTATATAAAGGAATTTCTATTGTGACAATAAACACCCTGAAGATTTGTATGACATGTCCCTCTCCTTTCAGCTGGGCTGCAGGGTCACAGAGGTACCTCTGTGTCAGAAGTGGGGTCTCTGGCTTTTGCAGCATCTCCTGTCCCCAGGATACAGAAATCCTTTGGGACAATCTTTGCTCTGTGGCACCCCAGGTTGTTGCAGGCCCGGCCTCAGCTGCAGGGAGCTGGCGTGGCACAGATGCTGTGTGCCCATGGGCAGGGTTTGATTTGGAGCCTGTACTTCTGGGAGCACAGGGAGCTCCGAGCTGAGCTGGGCATGGACCCACAGCCTGGCCAAGGTGCCATTGCAGCTGCTCTGGGGTGGGTGCTGGGGTCAGAGGACACACAGAATCTGCTCCTGATGATCCCTGCAGACTCCACAAAGAACACCACTGACAGCAGGACTCTGTCTGGGGCAGTCTTCATTCTCTTGATTTTATCTCTCAGCACAAGAGTACATTAAGTACCTTTCAAGGGATAACACAAAATTCCCTTCTGCTCCCCATGAAGCTGCAGCCCTTCCAGGACCCATTCCTGCCTCCAGCCTTGGGGTGCTAAGCACAGGAAGGACCTGGAGCTGTTGGAGGGAGTGCAGAGGAGGCCACGGGGATGCTGAGAGGGCTGGAGCCCGTCTGCTCTGAGGAAAGGCTGAGAGAGTTGGGGATGTTCAGCCTGGAAAAGGGAAGGCCATGGGGAGGCCTCACTGTGGTCAGACAGGACTTGAAGGAATAGGAAAGATGGGCACAGAGTGTTCAGCAGGGCCTGTGGCCAGAGGAGAAGGGGGGATGGCTTTCAGCTGCAGGAGAGTGATTCGCATTGCATTTAAGACAGCTGGTGTTTTACACTGAGGGTGGTGAGGGACTGGCCCAGGCTGTGCACAGAGGCTGTGGATGCCCCATCCCTGGGAACATCCACAGGGGACAGTGCTCTGAGAAACATGGGCTGGTGGGAGGAAGTTTAGGTTTCAATGGGATCATCCACAGGGTCCGTTTGACCGAAACCATCCAGTTCCCCAATCTTGTGGTCCCCAATGGCTCACAAGTTATCACCGAATTCCGCTACAGAGGAAGTAGTCTAGATGAACTTCACATATTAAATAGAGTACAAAAAGAGTCTACATGCCACTGTCAGCACCACATCCTCCACAGAGACCACTCCTGTCACCCTGCTGGTCGCCAGGTCCCCGACACTGCCGTCAGTCCTGACGGTCCCTGCTGCCTGGATCTTGCCATCCATCCCTGCAGGATGCTCACTTTTGTCCCAATGAAGGTACAGTGCCATTCCATGGAGGTGGACACCCTCGGACTTCCTGGGTGGGCTGGAGCTCTGTGGGAATGGTGTGGGACAGGGACCCCACTCTGCTCCCCATGCAGGCTGTCACAGACACTGAGGAGGAGATGGAAATAGATATGAAGATTGATATAGAGGAAAGTATGGATATAGATGTGGAAGAGAATGGAGAAGAAGAGATGGAGGTGGACGTGGAGGAGGAGATGGAAGAAGAGATGGAGGTGGAAATGGAGGATTATGTAGAAGACATGGAAGTGGATGAGAAAGGTGAGGAGGAGGGCATAGTCCTGGGATGAAGACTGACCCCAGCAGCAGGACAGGCAGGGGCTCCCCATGCCCTGCCCACAGGCAGAGTGGCTCCCCTGCTGCCAGTCTGGAGCTGAGCTGGGTGCCCTGCTCAGGGACATGGTGCCCTGGGGGGGCTCTGGATTCTGGAGGCACAACCACCACCCCTGCCCTGCCCTTGCTCTGGGCCACACCAGCCCTGTCCCACTGCCTGGGGCCAGCCCCAGCCCCAGCCAGGCTCAGTCCTGGTGGCAGAGTCCTGCTCTGCCAGCATGTGCCAGCCTGGGGGCACAGGGAACAGCCCTCAGGGCCACACTGGAGTTACTGTGTCACTTGCTTTTCTTCCAGGACTGACAGAGATGCCGGGCAGGGATGCCACCCTTCTGCATATACATTTTAGAGAGTGTTCTTCAGTAGTCTTCTGTATATATGTTTTATAGATTTTTGTTGTTACAGAGATTCTTACAATGAAATACATGGTGTAGTTAATTGTTGTTTCTGCTCTTCAGTAGACAAAAAATCTCTATTTCTCTATGGTTTCATACCCCAGCCCTCCTTCCATTTTCTTTGGGCGCAGGCAGCATGTGCCAAGTTGTGGTTTCTGTAGGGAAATATATTGCAAGCAACCTTGCCCCTAATGAGTGTCTTGGAGTGACTTTAGGATGTATCCCATATCGCCTACTCTATGCCTAGAAAATGAATCTTGTGCCTTTAAACTGAGCCTGAGAGGGGAGAGAAAGAAAAAAAAAACAGCCAGAGGAACTTTTTCAAAGCAGTTCGTGCTTCAAGATCACTACTCCTCCCTGTTATTCGTCTGCTATGGAGAGTGATTGCTGCTGCAGCTGCAGAAAGGGGAAGAAGCACTCATCCTTGCTTTTCAGCCAGCTCTCGGTTCTCGAAAGGAGAGAGACAGAGTTTTCCTGGGACTTTAGTTTCTTCTTTTTCTCTTCTGGACTTGTTCAGAACACCAGAACATCAAACCCTCACTGGGAGACCTTCCCCCGGCCTGCAGTCACTCGGCCTCCCCCCACACTGACCCAGCTCCGGGGAGGAGAGAGACCACACCCAGAAGGACCTAAAACTTCCAGGTTTCTCTCCACAGCGAGAGATTTTATTATTTAGCATTATTATTCTTTTCTTGTATGTTTGTTAAATAAATATTTTTTTTCTTCTTCACTTTCCTACGAGGAAATATTTCTTTTCCCGAACCTGGTGGGGAAGGGGTAACTACAACCTGCTTTGTATCAGAGGATATTTTTCTCTGCATTTGTCTCAAACCGGGACAATGAGTTACAGCTGTGCTAATTACCAAAAAGAAGGCACAGCTCTGCCTAATGAAGATGTGTGTTATAAAAGCGTGTGGGTTAGCTGGTCGTGGAAGAATCTAGCTTGGGAAGAAGAAGAAGCATGGGAAGCAGAAAGGAATGGAAGCCCTCCTGGAGAAGCCTCTCCACTCGGTGCGAGGGAGAAGAGTAGAGGAGAACAGAGACACAGAGAGGAGAAGAGACAGATAAGCTGCAATGAGCACAGTCTGGGTTTGATGCAAACGGGAGCCTGCAGCTAGGGTCTGTGCAATGAGACTCTATGGTAGGAGTTTGCTGCCAGAGTCAGGATGGCTTAGCCATAAAGAAGAACAAAGCGGGACCCTCTTCATTGTGTTAATCCAGAGTCTGAGTATTGGCTCATTTGTACCCGGAACGAAAAGTGAATTCCAGCAGGTTTTCTGCTGCTCCGGACATGTCTGGACACGTCTGGGCTGTGCCGCGTTGGGAGGTACCTGTGCACAGAGTGGGTCCCATGTAAAGGTCCGTACACACTTGGTGTTCGTAGAGGCAGATCCCAGAGGGTCCTTTCCCGCGGGATGCCGTGCGGGAGCAGGGCTCAGCCGCATCAGTGCACTGCACTAGGTGGCACCAGACACCAGCGCTGGGAGGGTGAGCTGGGCTGGGAGCATCCTCTTCTCCCGGGCACCCCGAGCGGCAGACCCGGGCGGAGTGATTTCTTGGAGTGATTTTTATGGTGTATGATATATCCTATATCGTCTGCTTTATGCCCAGAAAATGTATTTTATGCCTTTCTGTGCCTGAGAGGGGAAGAATAAAAAAAAACAGCCCAGAAATTTTTTTTTTCCCTCAGCCAAAATCAGGTCAATGTGAGAGAAGAAACAATCCTCCCTTCCAGGACTTGTCAGCTTACTTGCGA